>JAEAOA010002099.1:1465000-1512500 GCA_016746295.1 Potamilus streckersoni
TGATCATTTTTAGGATAAAATCCCTTTTTTTTTCTTAATTTCCTATCGCTTCTTTCGCCTGATTTGTCAAGTGAAGAATTAATTCGACCTTTGTTAGTCCTGATATTCATCCACAGTCCTAGAAGCATGACGTGTTAGATGTTGAAAGTAAAAAGGTACCATCACCAACTCTCGCGTGATTTAAGCATATTCATCGGGCGACGCTTCGGCGAACGCTAGAGAAAAATTAGAAACACATTGGAGTTTCATCACTGAAAGAAGAAAATAATATGGCAAAAAAAAAAATAGTTTGCAATTTATCGACGGTCCCCCGATTCGCGTAAAGTATCGCTAGTTAGGACTGAAAACGAACAGACCAATAAATGCAAAACCCACCAACAACAACAGCAAAACAAATAAGCAAAGAAAAAAAGGAAAATGCAAAAGAACGAACAAAACAGGACAAAAGCTTGTATTCATACAGATCGCAAGAGCGATGCGTCTAAGACGTGCCAAGATTGGTTCCACAGCAATGTAGGTAGGTACGGCTTGGGGCACATGAATAAATTTGCATTCCATAAGGAAGCGGATGCTGTCTCTTCCCATCAAAGTTGTCAATTCAATTCACCGTGTAACATAAGCTCCTGTCCAGAATATACGAATAAAGGATGCACCGATTTCCCTTGATGATGGTGTGTCAAGTTCAGAGCCGATTGCGAGTCTATTTAGGAATATTAAATTGGGGAACTGAATCGTGGCTTATATGGAATTTGAAGATGAAGAAATTATATTGTTGACATTGCAATCGTCGTTGTGTGTAATTTTTATGTTAGTTTAGCGTTTTAATCGATCGATACATAGAAGAGATAATGACGACGATGACGATGATGGTATTGACTATGATATTGATGCTGATAATCACGATGACATAGAGGTGATTGTGTTTGTTTAATAATAGAAACAATGATGATGCTATCAGCGACGATGCTAATTATGGTGACAACCATGACCATGTCAGTTATAATGGTGGTAATGATTGTCGTTTGATGATAACATCGATAATAATCATGATATTGATGATGGTGATGGTGGTGGTCCTGGAAGAGTACAATGACGATAATGCTGATAATGAAAGTCAGTCTCTTTCTGTCCCTCTCTGTTTATGCATGGCAACGATCACACCTTCAACAATCTGTTGCCATCGACTTAATTATTATCAGTCTTATCCAAAACTAGACTTTATTACACTCAGGTTGTAAAGTTTACAACATAAGGAGTATATGTAATAAAAAGAATATAAATATAGCGTGTGATATCAAAACATAATGCTTAGCGGAGATTTATACAAATCGGCAAACACAATAAAAAAAACCCTGCAACTTTTTTTTGTTACTTGTATTCATAAATTGATCTTTTTATACTGGAAATGTAAGTAAGAGGTATAGATTTTCGACTTTCATCAAGAAAATAAGAACCCGATAGGAGATAGCGATATTCATCACAATATCTTCCGTTATTGGAAACATTAATCTATCTACCAATGGTACTAACAGCTGTCTCGCTTGGCGCTTAGCATTAAGAGGATAGTGTTTGGACCGGTCGGCCTTGCATAAGGATAATGTGATAGGGTGGGACATGATGTCACATGTCTGCGGCATGATGCCCCAGTGCTAGACATAGCTCTAAACTGCCACACTGTAGATATCGTAGCGATATGACTCGAATTGTTAAAGCTACATTAAACACACACACACACACACACACACACACACACACACACACACACACACAGAAAACCTACGATTTGCTGTCCTAAATTTAAAGTAAGCTTTAAAATATATTTCTGGTAATGAGGGATAAATCTTTTCTAAAATCAAACTAGTTTTAAAAAACTTGTAATTTGGAACTTTCTCTGACGTATCGATATTTGTTGCCCAGCTTCACGTATTGATCTTATAGTTGTAGTTCTAACGATTCTGTTAACCATATAGCTGACACAAAACTTTGATTTCTCCATAAGTTGTTAAACCCGGGATAACCTGATATAGATTTTACTTCCAGCATCCATTCATTATCATCAGAATTATCGCATAACTACATCGTCAATATAGGCATTTGTTTAATCTTAAATTTGTATGTGTGATCTTTTTTGGGTAAAAACATTTTTTTCTTTCTCTGTTTTGATCTTAAGTTTCCAGCTATCACCATATCTCTATGTGTATCACGGGTGCACTGCAACGTAAGCAGGATTATGTGCGACATGTATTGTGTCATCGGCAACATAACTTTTAACACACTTACGAAGTGAGTTTAAAGCGAAACGCGTAACCTCACCCCGCATTCACTAGCAAAAAAATGATTCTTGATTATTTAAGAATTAGGAGAACAACAATGAAGATAAATGTTCCCATTGTCTTACACCTTTGTTTTCAGAAGAAAAAAAACCTTCTGATTTACACAGACACGTGATTGCATATAATTAAAAATATAACATTTAAACACCTTCCCATGATGAAGGCTGAATACAAATTATGATACAACCCATACATTATCAAAGTCACGTTTAAAATTAAAAAAGTTACGCAAAAGTATGTTTCGAAGTCTAATAAATTCAATAACGTTGTACAAAATATTGTCGATTGTGGAATGGAAAATTCCTGAATTCAGCTTGATTCTCATACAATAATTTATGATCTCCAAGGAATTAAAAAAGCTGTAAATTAATACAGCTGTATTAACGCTACTAGGACATCAAACTAAAGTAATTGATCTATTAAAAATAATCCGATATATCTGGTTTTGTCACCTTTACAAAATTTTATATACTGGCAAACTAGCACCTTTAATTCAACCATCTTGTACGAAACCATTAATTCAGCACCGAAGAAATTTATATTTTTATTTTATTAAGTGAACATAGATTATGATTATAATTTTTAATAACTTTTAATATTTATGTTGCGTTAATTGGGTCAGACAAGAGTTATCGACAAGATATGCCAGTTGGGCCATTTCTGGGATTACTTATTCGTAGATTGATGTTTATGCTGAGATAATTTCTTTAAAATATTCAGCACATTCTTGTAATGCGATATTTTGAACATGTCTTTTAACTGCAGGCAAGGTACCATCCGCGATGCCATTTGAAAGCAGCTATAACAAAAACCAACTCTTCAGTTGCAATGAACGGCCAATTCCAGATATACCTCTCTAGACCAATGGCGGTGTGGCAGTAAGCCATTGCCAATTCTAGATAAACTGTTAATTTTTTAAAAATTGTTTTCAAACTATTTACCCATTGCTCTTTATATACCATAATGTTTAACAAAATGTATTTCAAATATGTTAAAGCAAAACTTGAAATGAATGTCTTTGCGCATCTTGCATAAACATGATACAATCTAATATTAAATTCACAGCATGGTGCACTCTATTAGGGCTGCTCAAAATTCCAGTTTTTTTTATTCTAAATGAGAGAATATCTTTAGACAAAATAAATTACATAATCCTTATTTTGTTTATCGAAGATAGAAATCAAAGGTCCTAAAATCGATTTTTTTATTGCTTTGTAAGATTAAATTCATATTTTTCTTTCAATCATGCACTGCGTAAACTTGACTTCTGACAATAAGCAATCGGTGGAATAAACATGGCGTCACTTTGTTTGACACATGAAATTAACTCTGATAGAACTATATAATATGTTTAATGGTGACACCTTTGTAATGTAAGCAATATAGAGAGAAATATCCTTCTGCTTCATTAAGTATGGTCTTGTTAACGTTTGATATCTACCTACGGCTGACCCAAGCTGAGTAAGAGAAGAGATCCTTTTCTACGGAAGCCCGTACGGGACTTTCTAAATTTCGATTTCACACATCTTTCTTCAGATATAAGGCTTTATACTTAGTTTTACAAATTCTACGGAAGAACTTAAGGCAGTTCAGACTTACTTTAGACCTGTAGCGATTCACCAGATGGAATTCAAAGGTCAAAGCTCAAAGGTCAGAACTGAAAGTAATCCCACCCCACCGCATCATCAGTTACATAGTAAAATCATTATTAACAGCCAAAAAACGTGTTACAGTTTTACAGACTTATTGTTTTTCTTTATATAATATCAAAATCGGAATAAAATCAAAAATCGATACTTATGGAGTTATCCATTTCAAAGTTACTATCAACATGCTTTACATTGCAATGTACTTCGTGGGACCGAAATTTTGCATATTTATATATATTATGTAATACTGGGAAATTACCAATGCTAGTCAACAGCTGGAAGCCAGGCTGTTTTGCATAGGTAAAGAGATACAAGTTTGTTAAATAGGGCTGACAGACGCGGTGTCTGGGTTATTGGTTATTAGTAAGGGAAAATGGAGCACTATGTAAAGCTGATTGACACAATGGCCGGTCTGTTACTCCATAGTAAAAGAGATTTGGGGGGTCCTAAATAGGTTGACCAACAAAAATGGACTTATTTAAAGAACTAACCTGTCGAGGAAGCAGATTGACCTGGTGGCTAGGCCATTGAATTCACAAGGTGGCCGAATTATTAGTCATAGATAAAGAGATAAGTAAAGCACGGGCAATTGGTAAAAGGTAAAAGCCTGGGCTATTGGTAAAAGGGGTCATAGAGAGACTAATTGGTACGATTGCTACATTCTTGGTAATAGGTAAATAGCTTTGTAACATGGTCATATGTAAAGAAATACTCGTGTTCTAAATAAGGATGATTGGCACGGTTACCAGACCATTGATCATAATTAAAGAAATCATTTTGATTAAATCTGATCGAAACGATGGCCAGTGTTTGGTCAAGGGTAAAGTAATAATCGAATACTAAGCAAAAATGACTGTGCGTGTGTGTGTATGTGATTTAGATTTTTGACGTAGCTTTAAAAACTTTCATTCATATCGCTACGATGTCTGCAGTGTGGGGTTTATTCTGGTGTCTAGCACTGGGGATCATGCCGCGGACATGTTGCATCATGTTTCACCCAGTCATATTATCCTGACATCAAGCCGATCAGTCCTAAGAATGACCCCTTAATGCTGAGCACCAAGCGAGGCAACTGCTAGTACAGTTTCTAAAATGTCTTTGGTTTGACTCGGATGTGATAATAAGTAAAGCGAAAATGCCGTGCTAAGACTGGCTACATAAACAGTACCCAAGCTATTAGTCCAGGCCAGGTAAAGAAACAACATGGTGCAAACTAAATATGCTGGCCGGGCTATTGGTAATTTGTCATTATGGGATACTAAGTAAGGTTGTTGGACGTACTCGAACCATTGCTTTGTCTTCGCTATTCACACATCAGATTTGTTTGGAAGTTTGAAGTTTGCCGCGCCGCATCTTTCGTAGAAGTCTGAATGCGGAAGTACTAAAGATGAAATGGCGAGACAGAAGGCAATCCAGGGCTTTCATACATCTGTTGTAAAATTCCCACACGACAGGACCATTCTTATTTATCAGTTGCATCAGTACTTGTAGCAATGTTGATTTTCATTTTTTGACGTTTAAATAAAGCCACAGTGCAGCTAGTTATAAAAATAAGATTACAGATGAAAAGAAGGTGCGAATGCAAATATTTTCTATCGTACAAAAGGTTATGATTTGACGTCTGTACAATGGAATTGTACTATAGACTGCACTTGAAACATCGTTTTATACCCCAATGCGGTTTTGTGTTGTTTCAAGTTAAAATCCGGGAAAGAATACCAAAGATCAAAAGCTAAATACTTCTGTCAGCCGCGTTAGTAGCTGAAAGGGCTGAGTGGATGGGTCAAAGTGTGGAATTTATGAAGTTTTAATTGCACAAACAGCAATGAAGGACGATTGATTCACATCAAGGTCAAATCTGAGTTAATGATTGCCGTTAAATCTGGATAATACTAGTAATGCATAATCACGAAAGTTTATTCCTGATTAACGTATTAGATGAGCAAAATAATCACCGTTCCAGATTTCCCTTGTCACCGTTTCAGATTACCCTTGTTTGATGATGATGATGATGATGATGATGATGATTATGGCATTGTTCATCGTCATCATCTTTACCATTACTTTGAATAATAATAATAATAATAATAATAATAATAATAATAATAATAATAATAATAATAATAATAATAATACAACTACTAGTGTGATTTGGATTTTTCAGCCATATCGCTACGATGTCTGCAGTGTGGCAGTTGGTAGCACTGGGGCATCATGCCGCAGGCATGTAGCATCACGTCCCATTATCCTGATGCCAGGCCGACTAGTTCTAATACTAGCCTTTTAATATTGAGCGCATTATTATTATTATTATTATTATTATTATTATTATTATTATTATTATTATTATTATTATTATTATTATTATTATTATCAGTGATAGTGGTGGTAGTATTAATAGTAGCAGCAGCAGCAGCAGCAGTAGTAGTAGTAGTAGTAGTATTTTTATTATAATGTCATGAAAATAACATGAACTTCAACTGCCCATAAAACATTACGATTTAATAATTTCTGGAGGATTTCTATTTTAATTTATCCTAATGCCACAATTCTCTACCGCCCTCGTGGCTGCAAAAAGGTAGTTGATTTTAACAGTTATTTGTTAGACACTTATAAAGCAAACTTCCGTTTAAGTCCAAACTTAATTTGTCCGGTATAAAAAGTCCGTGACTTATTGCTCTTCAATATCTAGCGGACTCTCACTTTTAGCTCTATATTTATTTTATCTGATTTTAGTGGCAGATCAGCTCGTAGATTGTACCTATAGATTTACATATATTCTCACTTTGATAGTATTTATGCGTCACGCAAAAAGAACAATAAAAAAAAAGTCAATCAAAAGAAAGATCAATGTACTAACGGTTGCCCTAAACAGGATCGAATTCTCCTGGTAATAAATACTGGACTTTTCTTCCGTTAAACAATAACACGGAGTATTATTTTATGACTTCATACCTGAGAGCTATATTGTGTTTGGCTGCATGTACTCAGTTCTCACGCTTAGACGGGTGAGAAAATTTGCCCAACTCAGAGACATCATTGTAGGATAGGGTATGGATTTTATAAACAAATACAAAAAAAACAAAGCATATTTCTGTACTAGTCTGGGTGCGGCTTCTTGACCAGAAATAATTTTAGCGGAAGCAACTATGCAACATACATACATACATACATACATACATACATACATACATACATACATACATACATACATACATACATACATACATACATACATACATACATACATGCATACCTACCTACCTACCTACCTACCTATATACCTACCTACACACACATACATACATACATACATACATACATACATACATACATACATACATACATACATACATACATACATACATACATACATACATACACACACATATACATACACACACATATACATACATACATACATACATACATACATACATACATACATACATACATACATACATACATACATACATACATACATACATACATACATACATACATACACACACACACCTACCTACCTACACACACATACATACATACATACATACATACATACATACATACATACATACATACCTACCTACCTACCTACCTACCTACCTACCTACCTACCTACCTACCTACCTACCTACACACACACACACACATCCATCCATCCATCCATCCATCCATACATACATACATACATACATACATACACATACATACATACATACATACATACATACATACATACATACATACATACATACATACATACATACATACATACATACATACATACATACATACATACATACATACATACATACATACATACATACATTTCAAGCTGATATTCAATCAAATATTCTTGACGTAAATTAGCTTTAATATAATTTTTGTATCGTTCCCTACAGAGATTCAAACCTTGACTGGTGTATATTTGTAAAAATCGAAATTAGCTTCTATTCTCCTCTATTTCTATCACATGATCTGGAGTGACTACGTATTTAGATAGGAGCAGAGTAGGAATCAGTACACAATTAATAAAATCCAGTTCAGTACCCACGAATGTAGTCCCAGTCTATTTTTAGATCACTTTTTCCTGTCAAAGTTTGGTGGTGATACTAGAGTCAGATTTTGGTATTCTTGGTAAGGATTTAAAGGCAATTGTTTATTCTTTAAAATGTGAGCTTACAGTGTGGTTGTCTGTGTGTATTTCGGCGACAGTGCACATTGAATAATAAGGTCATGGTGATGATCCGGAAGTGAAATCTGTGTTCCGTTGCCTAGTGTTTTGATTACAATTCAGCCTCTCAAAAAAAAAAAAAAAATGCAGGTCAACCCTTGACCAGAACTAAACCGTAAAGTCATCTTGGAAGGTATTTTAGATTAACATATGATTTGTATTGATTGTCACACAGTGGAAAGTTCAGTACTCAGAAACAAATGTAGAGACAATATAGTGAAATTAATTGTGTACTATGGCCTGTCAGTAAAAACTTGAAACTGATATAAAATTTTTATTATTATTGACATACACATGAAATTTTAATAGGTTATGTATATTGACTTAAAATATATAAAAATGAAATTAAAAATAAAAAATAATTTTAATTTAAATTTTAATGAAATTTAAAAAAACAATTAAAAAATAAAAAATTTCCACCAAGTATACACATATATAATATTATTTGGAATGATATGAAAATATATCAGCATATATATACTCCTACACCATATACAAGCTCAAATGATGGATATTTGTCAAATTTGATCAGAGAAAATATCTTTATTAGTCAAATTAAGACCCTCATTTAAAATACATGAAGAGAAAATTCTACTTTGCTTTGTACCTTTAGGTCATTGAAACTATTTATTTGGGGTCCAAACAGTTAATTTATGTGTTTATGATGGGGTGACTTCCTGAGTAACACATATCTGCTTGTATAGCTATCAGTAATTGTTTATAAACATAGTTATAGGGTTTTTAGTAAGAGGACAGAGATGAAGACTTTATACTAGAACCTGTTCAAGTTCTCTACAAAATCATATTAAGCTGTCAGAGAATGAAATACAGGTCAGAGGGGGGAAAATATACTTTACCCAGGTATATTTACCATTGCATGTAAGACAACAGCAAAATGATGTAAGTTGAACACAGAATGCATTCCATTTTATTGTTCAGTTTCTTTAAGATGTTGATTGATGTAGTGCGGCATTGTAGCCCAGATGATATTGTGAGAATTCTCATGATCCAGTTTGCTTTATGCATTATTAATGACTAATAATATTTGTTATCTGACACTTTAAAGATTACATAAGTAATATTCAAACAGATTATTTGAATTTAACTTTCTACAACTGATCCTAATATGGTTACATAGCTGACATGAACAAATATGCATATATTTTGTAATGTTTGGAATGAAAAGTTGACATTGTTAGGCTGACATAGTACCTATAGTGAATCTGTAAGGCTCAATTTTGACTGTGTGCACTTAAAATATCCCAAGATGTTATTTTCATCATGAATATGCCTCTGTATGGTAACACATTTCAATTTAGTACTTTGACAGAGGGCGGTATTGCAGCATCAGCTGATATCTGATTCCATTGAATCATTGAACTTAATAACTTGGTAGCCAAGACTCTTAAAAATAGACTTAAAAAGTTCAAACAGATTATTTGAATCATGTTTGCACATGTTATGTTACCAAGTACGTTGCATATGTCCCACACATGCAAATATCTATCCTTGTTTACATGTTTTCGGGATGAAAATTTCACATTTAGTTGATGATATAGGATCTATTGGTACCTATAGTTGATCTGTGTGGCCACATTTTGCTATATTCACTCACAATATCTAAAATTGTTTTTCCTTCATGAATAGGATTGCATATAGTAATAAATTTTAATTTGGTACATTGTCATTTGACTTTTCACTATAGTGGTATGTATGAATGTTTGCACCAATGATCCAACCTCACTGTTCCAACATTGCCTTAAACTTTATGATACATACTCTACCTGATTAGTTATTTAACCTGTAAATGGCTAAATATGCTTGTAGAAACTTTATCTATTTTTAGGATGCATTTGTCACTTTAATACATGCCCATTGCTTTACATCTTTGAGTGTCACTCTATCAAGTTTACCTTTTTTAACCCTATTTGCAACCTGAATGTTATTTTGAAATCACCATTTCTAACACATTTTAATTTCATTTGACTACATCTTTCTGTTTTTTTTTAGAATTAAGTGAAACATGTTATATCTTTTCAGGTCTAGTCTGGTATCTGGAACAAAGTATTAGAGTTGGATCAATTTGGAAGCTCTCCAGTAGTCCAATGGTGATAGCAAGGTCTCATAAGGACATGTGCAGTGCAGTGTGCTGCTATAAGTGACCAAGATGAGTTCATATCAGTCACTGATATACAGCATCTCAAAGACATGGCTTAGATCTTCATGACAGAGATTCACATCATTTTTCTGTAAGGTGGAACTTCCCTGAAACTGTATTTTCATATTGCATTGTTGACTTTTGTAGTTATCGACATTAAAATGGAATGCATATTTGCTATAAAACATGGTAGTGGTCCCATCAAAACTTTAAATTTGAGTGGGCTATTAGTCATACAAACAACTGCCCAAGTACCTAAAACAATAAATGTGGAACATAGCACCTGTCCTTGTTTCTTTAGCATGTACACCTATATGCATCTGGATAGGCATGTTGCAATTTGATGTCAAGATCATTGTGAGCTATCATTCTTCAGTACCCCTGGGATTAATATTATCAGTTGCATAGACCTAAACTACCATTTGTTTTAAAGACTACTTATTAATCAGCATTGCTGCCTTAAATTTGTCAAACTAAATGTCATAACTTGTATGAAAATTTAATTTTTGTAAAATAAATAGTTTTTAAAATTTATATATTTATTTAAATTTTCATTAAAATTTAATATATCAATATTTTTTAATTTCAAGAATATTTTCAGACAGGCCTTATCAAGTATTACAATTAGGTTTTTACTGCATTTAAAAATTCCTATCATTAAGGAAGATATAGCAAATTTAGTTTTGGTTTCTTAAGAACAATTGGATCTCAAATTGCACCCTATCAAACACCAGCACTACACACTTTCTGATAGCTCTCACGTGTTTTGTTTGCAAGGAAATTTCAAAAGACTTTTGCATGAAGTTGAAATAGTTGTGGCATGCAAAATAAAATGCAAATATAAAAGTTTGACAAAAACATTGACCCTTTCAGGAATCAGTACACAATTAATAAAATCCGGTTCAGTACCCACGAATGTAGTCCCAGTCTATTTTTAGATCACTTTTTCCTGTCAAAGTTTGGTGGTGATTCTAGAATCAGATTTTGGCATTCTTGGTAAGGATTTAAAGGCAATTGTTTATTCTTTAAAATGTGAACTTATGCTGTGGTTGTCTGTGTGTATTTCGGCGACAGTGCAAATTGAGTAATAAGGTCATGGTGATGATCCGGAAGTGAAATCTGTGTTCCGTTGCCTGGTGTTTTGTTTACAATTCAGCCTCTCAAACAAATGCAGGTCAACCCTTGACAAGAACTAAACCGTAAAGTCATCTTGGAAGGTATTTTAGATTAACATATGATTTGTATTGATTGTCACACAGTGGAAAATTCAGTACTGAGAAACAAATGTAGAGACAATATAGTGAAATTGTGTACTATGGCCAATAGAGGGACGCCTTGCTAGTGTGTCGTCTGCTACCTACGATTATGTCCCATCCGTTCGTGGAGATTGGAGTTCAATCGCAAGGGTCTTGGAGTAGGTAGGTGTAGACATGGCGGTTGGTGCACCCTGACCCTGACTCGAATCTCAGATGTTAATTTCTGAAATATTTAATACACTGGTGCTCACTTGTGTTATTTTATTTTCCTCTTCCCTTTTCTTGCTGCATGTTTGAACACACCTATTATTTAAAACAGAGGTATATTGTGTGCTTGCGTTCGAAAATTATCCATAACTACAACGACTACCTCGTCTATATCTCATCGTTTTCTTTACCCCTTTTTACATTTCACAGAAGAAAACACTATTTTAAATTATTTGTGTTTAACACGCAGTTTTCGTGAGAAAAAGCAACTAATATAAATACCGTTAGTCTAAACAAACAAGTCATCTTTGACCAAAGCGACAAAAAAATTGCATGAGATCTATGTGTAAACCTTTGAATCCTTCTTGTGATCAAGTGGACAATATTGTCCAGAGTTGGACGACAACGATTGACCTGTATGTCCCATGATACACTGTAAATGTCAGACATACCGATTAAGTGTGGTCATTTCTAATCAGTGTTCCGGAAATGATCATGATTTTAACAGTCGTAGTTGTTAAGGGTCTTTGATGTTTAGAAAATCGCGACAGGTAAATTTAACAAAGCAATGGCGTTGTGAATTTTGAATATTAAATCATGTGTAAATAGTATTGCTATATTCAACATCAAATTTTATCAGAACAATAATGAATATATTATGATAGTACACAACGTTTCAGAGTTAAGTTTTGGAGTCCCTAATAAACTTAACACGTAGATTCAGTGAATCGAACACCACATAATTCACTGAAAAATAGTCTCGGCTTGCATAAGCAGTATCTGCAGATATCAGTCGATGGGAGGGAGACAAAATACACCCTTTTCACCCCGTCCCCCAAAGTTTTGCTGCAAGTTTGTCTGCATCAAGCGGATGCAGTTTCATTTCATTTATTAAAATTGCCGTTGACGCCATCGAGATTGTATGTATGCATGCATGTATGCATATATATATATATATATATATATATATATATATATATATATATATATATATATATATATATATATATATATATATATATATATATATATATATATATATATATATATATAAACTTTAATGCAAATAATACTATCATACAGGTTAGAGAAATTAAATTCGCATTCTACCGAGTTTCGAACCCAGGTCCGCGAGTAAATGGCACCCATCGCCTTGCCTGCACGCACCAACCCATATACCATCAAGACTAAGCACGCATCACCAAAAAATGATGGCACTGAATTAAAGATATTAAAGATATATATATATATATATATATATATATATATATATATATATATATATATATATATATATATATATATATATTAAATATGCATACATACATACATGCATACATACATACATACATACATACATACATACATACATACATACATACATACATACATACATACATACATACATACATACATACATACATACATACATGCATGCATGCATACATACATACATATATTTCCGTCAATTTCTGTTTCTGATGTTTAGGTTCCTTTGAGGAAGTTAAATAAACAATTTGTATAAAACTAATCAATTGGTTTTCACAACTATGTTTATTTTGAAAACATCGCAGATTACCAAAAAGTGTCCCTTTCTTGACGAAATATAATGTTTGACACAATGATATGTTAACTCTTTGTTTACAATTCATGCATATGAGATTGACATATTATATGATGGTTTCTATTTCTCACTATTTCAACATTAATTAGTCTCTGTGTCCGTTTGTCTGTTTTTAATTTCGTTTTTTATTTATTTAATTTTTATTTGCATATTCTAGAAATACACGTTTTTTTACTTTAGCTTTTAAAGTTTCTATTTTGTATTTACCTTTAATTTAAATATCACACCTGTATCTGTAAGTTTCTGTCTAAAATTTATCAGTAAAGTAAATGTCGTACCTGTATCTTGCAAGTTTCCATTTAAAATTTACCTGTAAATTCATACTTGTATCTAAAAAATCTCACTCTTAAACCATCAGATTCTCCAAATGGAAAAGGCACATTTAATTTATATATATTTAACACGCATATATCGTGAGAAAAAAGCAAATAATCCAAATACCGTTAGACAGAACAATGGAGTCATCTTTGACAAGAGCGGTCAATAAGTTGAGCGAGAACTTTGTGTAAGCACACGGATGAATTATTCTTGGGATGAAATAGACAATATATCCGTGGGTGGACGAGAAAGGTCGACCTCTGTGTTCCATGATAAACTGTAAGTGCCACACATTCCCAAAAAGCGCGGCCATTCCGGCTCAATGTTCTAGAAATGAGCCAGGAATGTTAATCCTGTGTCATTATTACCACACCGTCCCGGACTGCGGCAGCGGGTAGATCAAGTACGGTAAAAGACAAATTCTCGTTGTTTTTCACCTGATTCACCAATAAATCATCCGGCACGTTTCAGGTGAACTTTTAATTAAATGATTGCTTTACAGAAGATTAATTGACCGTCCAGCTGACAGAAGTTTAGATATGTTACAGGTCAATCAGAAAACAACACAAGATGTTATCTTCCGAAGTTTCAAACATGTATGAACGTGAGGAATTCTCGAATCAATGTAGGCGAAAGATGCAATCATTTATAACAGCGAATATCTCACCATTTCTTGGATACATTTTTCACTGTTGTTTTGTCTTGCTATCAGATGTATGTCAGTCACGATTTACTACCCAAGAACTTAGTATCTTGTTTTATTAGTTTCGAGTCAGTTATTATAACACCAATGAATAAGTAATTATTTTTACAGTGAGGTGTCGAAACAATGTGCATGAACATATAAAATTTTACTGATAATTTTTGCTAAATATTTTATTTTACATATGCGAATATAAAATCAAATGATGGAATTTTTGTAGAGACAAAGCTTATCAAAAAGATGCTGTAGATTACCTTATATTGTAATAATGTATGCGTGCCTGTTTATTTGTATAGACATGACTTTTTATGTACATGTGTATGTATGCATGCCTGTTTATTTGTATAGACATGACTTTTTATGTACCTGTGTATGTATGCATGCCTATTTATTTGTATAGACATGACTTTTCATGTACCTGTGTATGTATGCATGCCTGTTTATTTGTATAGACATGACTTTTTATGTACCTGTGTATGTATGCATGCCTGTTTATTTGTATAGAACTTGACTTTTTATGTATCTGTGTATGTATGCATGCCTGTTTATTTGTATAGACTGTACCTGTGTATGTATGCATGCCTGATTATTTATATAGACATGACTTTTTATGTACCTGTGTATGTATGCATGCATACAAACATACTACATACGCACGAAACATTGATAAATAATCGCGTTTTAGCGGAGAATATAACGATGAACAGCGTTTGTACGTTCGTGCATCTGTTTGTCTCTTCGATAACTGAATGTCCTCCTAAACCTCATTGTAAAAATTCACCATATATGGCGCCTAGTTTGACCGTTTGTTGGATATCTGTCAGTTGGATTGGGTTTGATGGTTCTTCCCGTGGAGTTCTTTGTAGAGTTCAAAGGTCAAATACATAAATGCAATTATACTGTCTTGTTTTAATATTTTATTCGTTGGCATATACAAACATGATATGTGGTCACGATCCATGTGTCCCAGTCAGTATGAGAAATAACTATAATAATAATAATAATAATAATAATAATAATAATAATAATAATAATAATAATAATAATAATAATAATAATAATAATAATAATAATAATGATAATAATAATGATAACAATAATAATAATAATAATAATAATAATAATAATAATAATAATAATAATAATAATAATAATAATAATAATGCATTGGGATTTTTGTCCATAATTTGATTCCTGTGTCTGTGGTACGTTAGCTAAAATAGGGATGGATATCGGAAGCTAATAGGGAAGGTAAAACCGATAAACAATTAAGCTCAGAGACGATGGTACTGTGATAAAAGTTTTGTTTTCTAATACTCTTCATCATTCCGTTTCAACACGAACATTCTAATCAGAAAAAATATCTTATTTTGCTATATATTTTTTTAAAAAAGTAACTTAAGCTATATGATTTAGTAATAAAAAAAACAACTTTGAAAATAAAATACATTATATTTCTTTTCTATCAATCGCTACAGAGGCCTAAGTGGTTAGTGCGTCCTCCTAAGATGCGTGAGGTGGTGGGTTCGAACCGTGATCGAGTCATACCAAAGATTTATAAAATGGCGCTAGCAGCTGCCTCGCTTGGCACTCAGTATTACAAACTTAGTGTTAGGACTGGTCAACCTGGTGTCAGGATAATGCGACTTGGTGAGACATGATGCAACATGTTTACGGCATGATGTCACAGTGTTAAACATCACTATAAACTGACACACTGTAGACATCGTAGCGATATAGCTAAAACTGTTAAAGCTATGTTAAAAATATAAATTAAAACCTCACATTTTTCTACAATTTTTGACAGGAATTGTATATATTGTAATCTTAGATAGCATTATCAACCTTGTTTTCCCCACTTTTATTCGTCAATTAATTTATGGCTAATTCAAGTGTAATCTGCACACGCTCCCCGTTTTCCAGTCGGTTTGACATCTGGTATAAAAGGGTTCAGGTCTCGGTGCCCTATGGATAAGATTAACATTACTCTCGCTTAATTTCACTAGAAACACATAAAAAGGTAAAATCGGACGCAAACATCTTCGGGGTAGGCGATTTAAATGTGTCAGAGTATTACAACAAATTGGGAGCAAATTAGCACCTGTTAGTGTCATGCGAATTTGATCCTCGTAAACTTCACATACTGATAATGAAACCCAAATTACTGTCTGTATAAGGGAGTCGGATGGGTTAAAGGAGATCATTAACGTTGCTTGCAGCGCAGATTGTACAGTTTGCTTGCAAAAACACGGTCATTTGCCCGTTATTTTCTCTAAACAAGTATGAAACAGATCACATTATTGGCCTTCTGATTGACAGGATTACACCTTGCTGACAGCTAGAGGCGAGTGAAACAGACAACTTATTACCGGTTACACCTCCAACACGCCAATTCACCCTGCATGTAAAGATATTACACAAATCTCAAACCAATTGATGCTGTCATTTTTTTTTATTTCAACAGAGACCTTCATAGAAATGAAACGATTTCATTCCAAAATTTTTGTTACTAGCTGATCTAGACTCTTTTTTTTTCTTAAATTTTTGGCAAGAAAATCAAACTTTTGATGAATGACAAAAACCTGAAATTAAATACTATATATATATATATATATATATATATATATATATATATATATATATATATATATATATATATATATATATATATATATATATATATATATATATATATATATATATATATATATATATATATATATATATATATATATATATATATATACAGGCAGACAGACAGATACAGGCAGACAGACAGATACAGACAGACAATAAGCATGACAAAGTACGATGAAACAAGTCACATAAATTGGCCAATCGCTTTCGAGATCTCTTGATCCCATTTTTTTATCAAGGCCGGCGATTCAAACAAATACAAATTGCAAGCAGATAAATTGTGAAATAACAATTTACTGATTGTTTTGTGATGATGAAACAACTCGAATACTAATATATCGAAGCAGAAAGCTGTGTGCTTTTGAACTTGAACTTTTTAGCAAGTAAAAAAATTGTATTAACTTACCGGCATGTGGCCGATTTAATTCCTTAAACCAAAGAAAACTATCAGGTGACGCAAAATATGTCGATGTGAATCTACCCAAATTTTGTCACGGATAACAGCAGTTGTACATTTGAAATTCACACAGTCCCGTATAACACAAATTGTACAGTTTTATTCATAAAACCCTGATAACATCAATCATGCAGTTATATTCAAACAGTCCTGGATAACATTAACTGTACTGTTGTAATTCAAATACTAAAGATAACGTACTTTACAAATGCAGGTATTAGTGTTTAACGGCACCTCATCACAACATTAATGGCTAAATGGTTCCAGTAACAAGTTCTAAAACGGAAAACCAAGAATTACTCAAATATGCTGACTAGATGCACCGTATCTTATTGTTTCTTTTCTCTATAATAATTCGTATTTGCTCTCTCTCTCTCTCTCTCTCTCTCTCTCTCTCTCTCTCTCTCTCTCTCTCTCTCTCTCTCTCTCTCTCTCTCTCTCTCTCTCTCTCTCTCTCTCTCTCTCTCCAACACGATCCTGAAAGAAGTTAATTAATATAACTTTATTAAAATCCAAAGTACAGCATATCCGTAATTACAGCATTTATAAATCTGATTTTATTGTTGAAGGACATATAACTTCAAATGTCTTTTTTTTCATCTCTTGCCTATTTTGATGACCATTTAAATTAGGCTTTATAAATATACTTTAAAACAAATCATACTTAATTAAGCCTGTTCCATCTTTAACAATTAACTGGAGTAATTTAATATGAAGACGAGAAGAATACTACCGATTTGTATTTTGTTTGTTTTCGGGGTTAGGAATAGAAAGAATGATGAGTGAAGTGACGAAATAGACATTCTTCAGTTTGTTTTCAAATCACATTTACATACTTTCACAAATATTAAATTTCATTACTTTTTTAGTTGAACACATTTTAAAATTTTATGCATTTTTTTTTCAATGTTTTGACGAACGATGGGTGTAAATCGGATGTAAAAGTTTGACAAAGTCTTAGATTTACGGATTAACTTAGTATTTGCACGACTTTCATTAGGTGTAGTAAATGTTGTGTAACCTGGTCTGTTCGTTGTCTGAGCTGTAGTGTAGCGTCGTGTAACCTCGCTTGTTCGTTGTATGAGATATAGCGTTGTGTAACCTGGTCTGTACTTTGTATGAGATATAGTATTGTGTAAGCTGGTCTGTTCGTTTTAAGAGATATAATATAGTGTATGCTGGTCTGTTGTATGAGATGTAGCGTTGTGTAACATGGTATGTTTGTTATATGAAATGTAGTGTTGAGTAACATGTTTCTTCGTTGCATGAGATGTAGCGTTGTGTAACATGGTCCGTTCTTTGTATGAGTTATAGGGTTGAGTAACATGTTTGTTTGTTTTATGAGATGTAGCGTTGTTTAACATGGTCTGTTTGTTATATGAAATGTAGTGTTGAGTAACATGTTTGTTCGTTGTATGAGATGTAGCGTTGTGTAACATGGTCTGTTTGTTATATGAAATGTAGTGTTGAATGACATGTTTGTGCGTTGTATGAGATGTAGCGTTGTGTAACATGGTCTGTTCTTTGTATGAGATATAGTGTTGAGTAACATGTTTGTTCGTTGTATGAGATGTAGCGTTGTGTAGCATGGTCTGTTCATTGTATGAGATATACTGTTGAGTAACATGTTTATAGCATTGTGTAACATGGTCTGTTCGTTGTATAACTTGAAGAAGGCTATGAAGAAACCGAAAAAGCAATCAATGTTTGTGTGACCTGTGAACAGTGTATTACCCGGTATGATTAAAGGGAAGTAACTCTTACAAAAAGTTAAACAGAATTTCTGTGTAACTGTCATTGAAATAGTTCAGAGCTAGAACTTTTTCCTTTTTCTTATCTTTATTATTTCAATTTAATTTTTTTATAATTTTGTATCACTGTTTACGATCAATCAAACGTTTAAGTTCAGCTAGTATTGCTGGAATATTCGATCCTAAACAACAAGAAATCAAACGTGACAGCAATGTCAAAATGTATAAAAGAATGTATGGACTGAGTGTGTAGCCAAACTGTATAAGTTTTATGGACAGAATCCTGAGAGTCGTTTCTGCTCTCTGTTACCTTGCGTGAGTGAGTAATATTATTAGGTTGGTACTATGAAATCAGCATTAGTCATCGCTACCAATAGATGCGTTTAACATTCCAGTCTTATCTTAAACTGATCTGTGAGATGTCACATCTAAAATACTTTAATTGACACGATATCATGTGTATACAGGAGTAGAATAGAGAAAAGGTTGTATTCTCCTGTCAACGTTTTGTGACCTTTTTTCTTATTTTTTTATGAATGAATTCTGATTGACTCCACCCGTTTTCTGCCACGGATATTTCTGTTTTACTTAGTAGATATTTCTCATATTTGTCAAGATATTGTTTTTGTAAATACACACATACATACAAATGAACAAACAGTGGAGCAGAAAGACGACAGAAGCTCAAGTTTCTGAATATTTTTAACCTTTTTTATTTAATAAGTCCTGAATTAATTTGCCTCTACCAGTCATTTGTGCAATACTCTTTCATATGTTGGGAATCTATATGACATGGAGAGATATGAAATAAAAGTCTTGCTAAAATCGACGTGACAGTGTTATTTCGTACCCTCCTCACATTAATCGAATGATTGATTCATAATGCAGTTAACAGCACCTAAGCGATTTAATGGCTATTTAGTGCGGTTGAGAGCATGTGACTTGGTCAAGATACGTACATTGGTAGCTGAACAGTTAAAGTTTAGCCAGGAATCGAATCCGCAATCCAGTAATTACGTGTCCAAAGTGATAAATACAGAGGCAGTGAGACTCCATGAACATTAACTGAAATGAAACTTGACATCAGATTGATTTTAAAATGAAAATAGTCGGATACAATATTTAGTAAAAACAAAAAACACGCTACTTTGAATTGAGTTTATACTTGCTATTATACCCTACAAAGCACCATACAATTCCACACAGAATCACACGGAGCTCTCAGTTACACAGAAAGTAAATGATTTAGCTAAGTGTAGGCTGGAGGAACACATTTGTTTAGGGTAAAAGAAAACCACAATTTGGCGGATGGCGTTGTGTGTGTGTGTGTGTGTGTGTGTGTGTGTGAGAGAGAGAGAGAGAGAGAGAGAGAGAGAGAGAGAGAGAGAGAGAGAGAGAGAGAGAGAGAGAGAGAGAGAGAGTGTGTGTGTTTGTGTGTGTGTGTGTGTCACAATTCTAAAATGAGATGTTGGATGTTTATGGTCATGCACTGTATGACCGGCCTGATTGATTGATTTTATTTTATTTTAATTACATTGACCTCTTGTTGCAATGTAATTTTTATACTAGAAGAAAATGGGAACCACAAGACATGGCAGCTTACTTGGTAGAGCGTATGACTCATCGTCCATGGGTCGTGTGTTCAAAACCTGTCCAGGTTGATTATCTCAGGAAAAGGACTTAACTCCCATTTCCTCAGCACTATACAGCCAATGATGTGTTGTAACTAATTTTTTAATGCTTGGAAAAGGACATCATTTACTTATAATAACATGTGTTTAATCCCAAATTGTTTTATTTTGAAAATAAATTATTCTTAAAGTATTAAGTGAAACAATCATTTACAATTTTGATGTAATTTATTTTTTATTTAACACAAGAGTAACGATGTAGAGGTAAATTTTCCGCCAAATTCTTAGACGATGGCTATTTTGGGATATTGTAAGCTGATTTGCCATCCTGATGTGTGGGTTGACAGGTGCACCCCTCCCATTCACTGCTAAAATGAATGTGTCTATTTCAGGTATATCAATAACATATATATTTAAAATATCAATAGAGGATATGACAAGCAATGATATCTTTCACGCTTTTTACTCTTGACACCTTTATCAACTTCCGTTTTCCACCTAGACACTTGCACGCACATTTCGTTGGTGGGCTCCGAATGTAATGCTACTAATCAATCCTTTAGACCTTGGATTAATTAGGTCTCGTTTATGCCGGTGGTTTCACTGAAAACATATTGTCATCCTGTTCAAAATTTTCGTTCTGCATGACCTTTGCGCCTGTGCTTATCTCGTATCTACTATCGCGATAATGTGCGACATCTCGCGTGAATAGGACTCAATAGGCACGATAACTGGGACGATTAAATCTTTCAATGTTATCTGCTCAACCTTTAACATTTTCCGCCAAATAATGATTTAGGAGCATCGGGTGTCTTTTGTATATACTCTATGGACATATCATTTGCCTATAGAAAAAGAAAAACAAACAAACTGTTCCTAATGTCTATCGTTGAGTCGTAAATCAAGAGATTAACAAGCGAGGGAATATTGTCATCTTGGACAGATATACAGATCTTGTGGAATCTTATGTCAAAGTTAATTATTGTATGTGTCATTTCTAATTATTCTATATGTCAGGTATAATTATTCTATATGTCAAGTCTAATTATTATATATGTCACTGATTAGTATGTCTTGTAAAAAAATGAAGCTATCAATGTCAAATACATCCTATTACACCTGATTAGTTTATAAATTATTATTACCCTGTGCTTTTATAGAAATATCTGAAACTGTGGGACAAAGACTATTTGAAAGAGTGTAGACACGTACAACCATGTGTGTGTGAGTGCGTCTGTGTTTTTAATGTAGCTTTAATAATGTTTAATCCTATCGCTATGATGTATGCAGTGTGGCAGTTTATAGTGATGTCTAGCATAGGGGCATCATGCCGCAGACATGTAGCATAATGTTGCACACAGTCACATTATCCAGACACTAGGCCAACCAGTCCTAACACCAACATTTTAATGTTGAACGCCAAGCTAGGCAGCTGCTAGCACTGTTTTTTTAAAAGTTTTTGGTATGTCTCTACCGGGGTTCGAAGAAGCGACTTCCTCATCAGACCGGAGCGGTCTGCCACCAGTTGTAACTTATTATTTGCCTGCATAAATACGTGCGTTGGCCTGTGGGTGATTTGCTATCCTTTCATTCATCAGAGAGAAGGAAGTAAAACTGAATGCAGTTCTTTTGCATGAGGGTGTTGGGGTTTATTTAGTCTCGTAGGAGCATGGATAACAGAGCTATGGAGCGAGAAGAGGAAGATAAAAAGGGAGAAATTATATATATATATATATATATATATATATATATATATATATATATATATATATATATATATATATATATATATATATATATATATATATACAAAACGTGCAAAACAGAGAATGTGATTTATCTCATCACATGTAAGATCTGTGGCCTTCAGTACGTGGGAGAAACTGAAAAGCTACACATAAGGATAAACCTTCATAGATCTGATTGGATGACAAAAAAGCTGTACAGAAGCCCGGTCGCAGAACACTTCTCCTCCCCTGGCCACACTTTCAGTGATATAATACTTATCGCTATTGCTAACAACCACAGCTGGAGTTCCGAAACCAGGAAGGAAAAGGAATCATACTGGATACGCCGCCTTAGGCTAGTTAGTTACTAGTTTCGTACTGTTCGTCGTCAGTTTATTGCATCTATTTTAATTAATCCCTGACAAACGTGATCCCTTGGTGGATCCAGTACGCTTGAGAGGGTTGTTATTCGCCATGTGATTTGTATTCTTTATATATATATATATATATATATATATATATATATATATATATATATATATATATATATATATATATATATATATATATATATATATATATATATATATATGTATGTGTGTGTGTGTGTGTGCGTGCATGCGTGTTTGTGTGCATGCGTGTTTGTGTGCATGCGTGCGTGAAATGCTGAGAATGAAATACCGCTGTGTTTTCTTGGTTGTTTTTAATGTGAACAATTCAAGGAATATCGATAATTCTAATACTAGTCAACTTTAATCTACAGGAAAAGCTGTATCTATACCGTCATTCTCAACAAGTGAAGAAAATTATTTTATCAAATTCATTGATGCCAGTGGGTTGTGATTTAAACGAGTTGTAGTCCTAGCTTGTATTAATTTTTACACGACACAGTACGCCATGGTGCATGGAACCGTAAAGCTTGGCGACGAGCGAATCTAAGGAATCACAGAACCCGAAGCCACACATCACGTACACTACCCCTGCATGATTACCGAACGGTTGAATTCGATCGAGTGATATCATACTCCTTTGGCTCCATTTGTTTTGATGTTGCACTATTCGTAGACATCGACTATGGACATATCTTGTTCTTGGCTACACGTATACGCTAAACTGAGTCTGTTAATAGTTGGATTCAGTGCGATAACCATCAAAGGACTGTGGCGCCAGCAAGCGGCTATACGATCGTTTTGCTGTTTACATGTCTACCTGTAAAAACAGTCCTGCAAAATGGCACGAATCTAAACATAATCAAAAGTCTGCAGCAATTTTATTTGCTCCGTTTCGATTGACCAATTGGTTTTCTATCTGCAACGTTGAATTTCTTCCTCAAAATTGGAACATAAGTTTTAAAATGACTGTGTTAAAAAGACAGGAATTTTAGGATTCATTCAAATCTGTAATTTATCACTGGCTGTGGTGATGGACAGACCTGAGGATCGGACACTAATTGGTCAATCAATTATACACCTGATTGGATTGATCGCCAGTACTGGACCCATTCGTGTACATGTACCGCTGGTTGGATTGATTGCCAGTACTGGACACATTCGTGTACAGGTACATCTGGTTGGATTGATAGCCAGTACTGGACCCATTCTTATACCGATTTGAAGCTCTTGCATATTTACGCCGCTTGCAAAATATAAAAAAAAAATATGCAAATTGCGACCAAAGGTTCAAAGACTAATATCTTTAAGCTGTAATATAATTTCTTTTTGAGAAAAATAAACCAAAACAAAATATGTTGTGTTCACATTCTTTTCGAAAAGGACGAGCCAAAAATTGAATGGATAATTGAGTGCCGTAAGAAACTTAGAGATATACTAATGATACTAAAATTTATTAATTTAAAGATTTATGATAAAAAAAAACATATCAAAGAAGATATTGTATATAAACGGAAACAAATAACTCATAGTTAAATATACTTTAAAAATACCTTAGATCAAGGTGTTATCAGTGTGCTGCAGTACTTGATCTCAAAGATTTTCTGGATCAAATGGTTGACTAGTGCTATTAGATTAATGTGATTAGGATTAACATGTTCTTACTTAAAGGAGTATTGAGTTTTAAAAAACAAAAATCTTAGGTAATATGCGATACCTATAGCTGATAAAATTGGTCTGTAGCGTTGAGTGTGTTATTTATGCTCAGAACTACCACAAACTGGAAACTAAATGTCACCGTTACGAGATTAATTTGTACACTTGTAGGTGCGAAGTGTGGGTCACTTTGTACCTCGTTTAGAAAAAACAATGACTTTAATTCTTTGAGCTGTGATTTGTAGAAAAAACACGCAGGTCTTTATCTTGATGAAGAGGAATGGCTATCTCACGGTACATTTGTAAGCTACATACATGACAAATATATTATTTATGTGTCATTTTAAAATGCCAGTTCAAATGTACTTGGTGAATTTATAAAAGTTTTATTTAAAGAAGCCCCTCCCCAAGCTTTCTCTACTGAACAGAAATTAAAGATAAATACTTTGCGCAACTTTAAGTCTTTCATGCAAAAAATATAACACATCATCGAATTTTTAAAAGATGCCGGTTTAGTACAAAACTAGTTTTGCCTACAAATGATGATTGCAAATCAAACAAAATGTATCTTTGCTTTTAAGGTATTTTCAGAATAAAGCAACAATAATTTTGCGGTTAGAATAGAGGTCTTATGCCAAGAAAAATATTGAAATTGTTTACATTAAATTAGTTTAAAATGACCGAAACCATGAAATACACTTTTTAAACAAAAAGAAAAACAAACAAACAAAAGAAACATCTTGGTTAGATGAAAATTAATTCGGATTTGAAGTTAAGCCCAAAGACTAATTAAATATCTCGAAGGTTTCTGTCAAAATAGACATACCTAATGACGTACATTTTGATGTTGCACTTGAAACGATCTAATTATTACGTACATTTTGATGTTTTACTTGAAAAGACCTAACTATTACGTACATTTTGATGTTGCATTTGAAACGACCTAACTATTACGTATATTTTGATGTTGCACTTGAAACGACCTAACCGTTTACGTACATTTTGATGTTGCATTTGAAACGACCTAACTATTACATACATTTTGATGTTGCACTTGAAACGACCTATTACATACATTTTGATGTTGCACTTGAAACGACCTAACTATTACGTACATTTTGATGTTGCACTTGAAACGACCTAACTATTACATACATTTTGATGTTGCACTTGAAACGACCTATTACATACATTTTGATGTTGCACTTGAAACGACCTAACTATTACGTACATTTTGATGTTGCATTTGAAACGACCTAACTATTACGTACATTTTGATTTTGCAATTGAAACGACCTAACTATTACGTACAATTTGTTTTTGCACTTGAAACGACCTAACTATTACGTACAATTTGTTTTTGCACTTGAAACGACCTAACTATTACGTACATTTTGTTTTTGCACTTGAAACGACCTAACTATTACGTACATTTTGATTTTGCAATTGAAACGACCTAACTATTACGTACATTTTGTTTTTGCACTTGAAACGACCTAACTATTACGTACAATTTGTTTTTGCACTTGAAACGACCTAACTATTACGTACAATTTGTTTTTGCACTTGAAACGACCTAACTATTACGTACATTCAGAAATACAAAGTTGCATACACAAGTCTAAATTGTAGGTTAGCAGGGCAAAATAGTTTATTTGTATGGAAATAAAATCAGCGGGGTTAGGTGACGGAATAGTTACTGGTGTAATTGTTTCTTTGATTTTTCCAGGTTTTGGTGCAACATTGATAGGATTTGTTGTAAAGGTTTTGAAGAAGTTTATCAGCAGCGAAGTTTTACAACATTATGAAAACCTATATTTTGTAATCTTCAAGATGTACAGTATCAATCACGCGTTAAGCAAAGCAATAAGTGACAATGAAGTTCATTGTCAGCATCACGTACAACACGTACAAAGAAACACAAAGCATGGTTAGATAGAAAATAAACAGCGCAGAAGGTCAATGTGTTGAACATTCACCTAAGGTGGACGTAGAAGAGCTGGTAAAATAATGCAGGAAGACAAGAAACGGAAGCAAATGTTAGTTGTATTAAATTTCAACCAACATAAAATATATCATCTTAGCAATAAAGAACACAAATTGAACTTTAATTTTTTTTCTGTACTTGGTCTGGTACTGTTTTGTGAAATTGTAAAACCTAAACATGCATATATTTTGTTTCGATCTTAATAAGAACACCGATGCATATTATTCGTGTTGCTGGAGTCTCTTTTTTTGTTTCACAATGAATACAAACGTTATCTGTTTCTTCTCCTTTTCCAACTAGACCATTTTGAAAGCTTTCTACACGCAGAAGGAACGGTTAACATTATTCTATTAATAACAGTGGCTGTAACAGTTATTGGAATATTTTTCTTTGTTTAAACAGCCGTTTCAGAGAAGGAAAAATTATCAACTGGGCGAATTATATACAACTATCTGGGTTGATTGTTTTCAATATTTTCTCCGAAAATCCCCCCCCCCAAGTAAACATATTCACCGAAGGTTTTAGATGTCAAATTAATTGGTCCCTTGAACTTGTCATATTTTCAAACTGTTAATGCAATGCAGTTGGTCTAGATACCTTTCTTTTCTGTCTGCTTTCTTACTTATTCAGTAGGTTGCTACATGCTGCTTTGTTCTAGTTTCATTTGTACCATTAATCAACGTGGTTACACTAGTTCTTCTTACAGGAGTAACTGTTCACCAGGCATTAAAGCCTCGAAGGGAAAACAGATTTAACAATACTGGTAACCATCTTAAATGATTCTGCTTTTATCTTATGCTCTTATATCTCTTTACTCAAAGGCATTCTATCATTGTTTGATCTGTTTTCGCTGGCTTTCATCTGGCGTTTAATCAAAGAAAACATTTTTTTTTATTGGGTTAGAAAGGTTTCACAAGAAAACGCACATTGTAAGACATGATCACAGCGTAGACTTTCCAAATTTATCCATCTACTTTAGAAGCCAATTGAAAGTACACACACACACACACACACACACACACACACACACACACACAAACACACATACATACTGTGATGTGTCGAATTTTGAGAACTCTTAGAAGCTTTGGTTAAAGGAATTGTATCAAAGTCAACTTAATTAAAGTAGAAAGGGCTAGAGATAGATGATTATTTTCATTTTATCTCAAAACGTCAAAAAGGAATTCGTTCTAGCCGACGTAACATGACCGAGTCAGATGCTATGGTACAAGAGAATGACATAAAACCCTTTCCCAAAATCGACCGGTTAAAGGCGGGAGCTGGCTATAGATGATTGTTCAAAGTAATGTTAATTACGGCATGATTAGTTGTTTAGTTGTCTTGTCAATCCAAAAATCCTACGAACAGGTTTAGGAAACGGTCTATTCCGATTGGTTGATATGGATTTATGGGCGTAACTCTGTAAGAAATTAAAGGTTTCACTTTAGGAAAATTCAGCAGTCCTAAATCTTTCGCGAGGAAAGTTAAACGAGACACCGGGAGGGCGTGTAAGACGTTATCTCGTGATTTGGCAGTAAAGCGGGAGTTTTGTCTCAGCGAAGTAGACAAACTCTACATTTGAATTCGTAACAAATACGTTTTGTTGTAGAGTAGGAGGCCCGATAGTAGTCTCAGTTAGGAGACGGACTATACGTGAGGTTCGTGGAAACGAATATAGAAACGGCAAAAGGTACGCAATTTTAGTTTCCCGATTTTAATATGTTATTTCATTTGTTGATCTATTTCAAATGTATTCTTGATATGATGTATGTATGTATGATTTCATTTTGCAGGATTTTAGTGAAATGCTAGTCATGACATTTTATTCTTTGATTTTCTAATTATCAATTCGTTTGGAGAAATTGGCAAGACTGAACGTAATTAAAATTTCATTATATTAGTTGACAAGATTGCATGTAATTGAATCTTTAATGCATAGGAGCGATTAGGAAATCGAATGAATTAAGCTTAAGAAATGATGGGTAATGTTTCATAGTTTTATGGATTAACTCTGTCTAAAATGAGTATGACCTAATATTAAATGTATATCCATATACTAGTTTGTAATATTTAATTGATCACTTAAGTGTATATCTATATGCTAGATTGTAATATTTAATTGGTCGAGTAAACTATTTTAGAATAGTTAGATCTGAGGGTTGAAGCCATATGTAACTTAACACTGCTAGATTGGTAGAGTAAGAATTCAAGGGGAGGGGCTACATACGGATTCATACGGCTGAGTTGAATTTAATTGACCATCCCTAGCGTGATCTGAATAAAGGTCAGGACAAGCATTGACTGACTATGTAAACATAAGAGTTATGGAGCAATGAGTTACTGCTGCAGAATTTATGCCTTTTGTTTTCTGAGCCGAATTAATGTAAAAATATAGATATACTTGGGAATGTGACCTATTGTCTATTGCAAGACATTTTATTTATTGAAGGAAACAGCTTTCCTGGATTCACATGAGAAATCCCTGAACAATCACAGGACCAGAACAAGTTCTACGCATAAATCTCAGTCCAGAGACGATTGTTAAGTCAGAGTTAGATGGACAAGAGTCCAAGACGGAAAAGCTAGACAAAGATCGACGGAGCAGGGACGAACGGAAGTCTTGATGTCCGCATAAAATAGGTAATGAAGTCTCTCATCGTTGCACTCAAAGGTCACATCTCATTAGCAATGAAGATAGTAATTTAACGTTGAAAGTAATTTCACATTTAAAGAAATTTGTATTGTCTTTTTGTTTGAGTACATGTTAGTACCATTTTCCTTCTTTTGTAACCAAGTCATTGATTTCTTTTCATTTTAAATTTTGTTGATAAACTGATTAAATTTTATATTTGTTCATTGAAAGGGGGCTCGTTTTTTTTCTTCTTCAATATACTTGTTCAGTGATCTGCATTCTTCTTTCTATCTATCCACACTGGGTAAATTACAAAGCGGAGGTCATTCCCTAGCAACGAACCGTAGTGAAAGAGGTTGGCGTGTTTTGAACGCCGCCAATCTGTCACACATACATACATACATACATACATACATACATACATACATACATACATACATACATACATACATACATACATACATACATACATACATACATACATACATACATACATACATACATACATACATATATACATACATACATACATACATACATACATACATACATACATACATACATACATACGTACGTACGTACGTACGTACGTACGTACGCACATACATACATACATACATACATACATACATACATACATACATACATACATACATACATACATACATACATACATACATACATACATACATACATACATACATACATACATACATACATATATATATATATATATATATATATATATATATGTATGTATGTATGTATATATATATATATATATATATATATATATATATATATATATATATATATATATATATAAGCTCTTATAAATGTATATTCTTGTATTCTGAATAAATATGAAGCTCTTATCTCCAAAGTGTTTTTGGTGTACTTTTTCGTATATTCCTTTACCTCTTCCCCATTGTTTTCTTTCTTTACTTTTTGTTCTACATAATTTGAAAATGTTTGCATTTATTTGATTTCGTAATTAATTTCGGTTGCAGTTTTCCCTTTCTGATTTTCAGAATATTTTTTGTATCCATTGTTTTTGCCAAGTTCAATTTCAAATCATTTTCAATACTCAAAGTAAAATTGAAAGATTAGGCTTTGCACAAATTACCTTTGTCCGAATGACACACAGCTAATCCTTGTTCCGAATTAGATTTATGTCGATTTAACATTCCAAATTTCCCAAAAAACAGTAGTATGTAAACAAAGCTAAAAGGAAAAGGAAAACAATGTCAGCAAATAACATGAAAATGTAACCTTTGAAGAAGCTAAAGGATCCACGTATTGTCAAAATTGGTAGAAAAATTAAAACACGTGACCAGAAGTTAAAAAAGCCAAAGCCAAACATTTAAAGTAAGAACATGAAACCTCTAAAGTATTTGAAGATGTTGACAGTGTACCTTTGTTGCCAGAACCATGTGCACCGGAGGGACGAGGACATGTTGGATTTTGGTGCACAACGCATTACGTGGAAAGTCGATGCCTGAACATTGTCAAACCCAATCCCTGATGTGGTTCATCTTTTCTATTAACACAAAAAGATATAATTTTTTGTGCTTAAATCTATGTTGGAAAAGAATATCAGTTTTTGCTTACCGTACATCACTTAAATTTGCTCTCAAAGTTATATATAGCATGCTTTTGAAAATGCTGTATAAGTTGTCGATAGGTCCACCATTTAATATCGATATTGAAGAAATTTAAAAACTATATTCCATTATCACATAGATCACAACCGAATACCTGGTAGACCTTGGAGTTTTAACGGACAAAATTGTTAACACATTATAAACAGAAGGAACATTGCATTTATTTTCCCAAATGCACTAACGTTTATGTTATTAAATATCATAGCCTTTACCAACAGACAAAGTTTAACATTAACAACACATTTTGTCAAGCAATAATAAACTCTGCAGGTACTGTTTCCATCATCTTGTTTTTTGTTTTAAATCGTTTTGGTTTACTATCGGAGCACCGTTAAACACGGATATTTATACGAAGTTGTAAAGCTAATTGTTTCAGCTTCCATTAGACATTCCACGTCTGACAATTAAATAAAACTGTTTGCCAATAAATACAGTCGCATCTCCGAAGGAGAATGCGTCCTAATCACCAAACGATGGTTACATGAGTCTAAATGACCAAACAATTCTTACAGTTCTGTTTTGAATAACAAACCGCAGAAAATTGCGCAGTGTTACCAGAGGTGAGTTTTCCAGAGATAACGTCTACGAAAAAGGATGTGGAATATGAGCCAGTACTACCTAAAGCGTCAACAGAATCAGTACAATCGGATAACGTTCAATCCTCAATGCTCTGAAATTGTGCTTCTAGTACTGTCAAAAGTATCTCTTTTACTCATTTTAATGAATGAAGTACACAAAAAGAAAAGAAAAAAATCCCCAACAAAATTATGATGACAAGATTACGTCATCAATTTTGACTTCAGAAAGCATATAATTGATGGGACTGACAAGAATTTAAGAGCTCGAATTCTATGTAGCTACTGGTCACAAATACAAAGCTGCATACACAAGTCTAAATTGTAGGTTAGCAGGGCAAAATAGTTTATTTGTATGGAAATAAAATCAGCGGGGTTAGGTGCCGGAATAGTTGCTGGTGTAGTTGTTTCTTTGACTTTTCCAGGGTTTGGTGCAATATTGATGGGATTTGTTTTAAAGGTTTTGAAGGAGAAGTTTATCAGCAGCGAAATTTTACAACATTATGAAAACCCATATTTTGTAATCTTCAAGATGTACAGTATCAAACACGCGTTAAGCAAAGCAATAAGTGACAATGAAGTTCATTGTCAGCATCACGTACAACACGTACAAAGAAACACAAAGCATGGTCAGATAGAAAATAAACAGCGCAGAAGGTCAATGTGTTGAACATTCACCTAAGGTGGACATAGAAGAGCTGGTAAAATAATGCAGGAAGACAAGAAACGGAAGCAAATGATAGTTGTATTAAATTTCAACCAACATAAAATATATCATCTTAGCAATAAAGAACACAAATTGAACTTTTAATATTTTCCTATACATGGTCTGGTACTGTTTTGTGAAATTGTAAAACCTCAACATGTATATATTTTGCTTCGATCTTAATAAGAACACCCATGCATTTTATTGGTGTTGCTGGAGTCTCTGTATTTGTGAAAACGTTTTCATGAATACCTTGTTTAATGTAATCTTACAGGTCATAATATATGATCACAGAGGGTGTCACATTAACAGACTTGAATACGAGATCTTCACTCTAGGCTTATTACATGTTTTAATGTAAAGTAAATACTTCAATCATGACAGTAATGTCTCTGAGATGATAGACTGAGGTCGTTTTACCTTTTACCTTTAAACGTTGAGACAAAAACAGAAAGAGTGACTGAATCAATTGTCGACACAAGTAACTGTCACATTTATCTCCACAATAACCGTTTCATAAACTGACGTCACGCAGCTTAATTATACAGTGAGTGGTCTGATTGATTAAATACGTATTGATATTGAAATATGTAACATTTTGGAGTACAATCATTTGAAAGGTATCAACGCATGGGTGGAACAAGTTGACCATAAAATAAAACCTATGGAATAGAGTGGTATTGAAAATGGAGAGACAACTCATTGTAAAACAATGTTACATGAAATCTGATATAGACTGAGAACAGTATTGTTTCTATTCTTTGTCCAACTTGTCTGATCAAGAACATTTAAATAAATATGGTTATCGAAAAGTAGGCGATCCTGTCAGATTCTGAAGATAAATTCTGACTGATGACTAGTGACGACGTGAAAAGAAAGCATCCAAATTAGACTTTTAGCGGTACACATTTTAAAATATTAGAATTGGTGTTTATGAGAATAAATGTGTTAGAGCGAATACACATATTTTTGATTGTGTTTTTAACTCCTCCACAAGACAACACCCCCCCCGTAACTGCTTTGAAGAAAACCATGTTATTTGAGACAAAAGTAAAATATAACTTGTATATCCTTGAAACAGAACAAGTAAAACAACAATGAGACTTAAGTTTGCTATTCATTTCTCGGTGCCTTCGCATCTTAATGACAATGTATTCGGATTATAAACACACCCACTTCGCAAATATTTATAAATAGAGTATAAATACACCTTATTTAATTTTAATCTTTTACAATTGTTACCGTCATAAAGAACTCTATGTATTTCATTTTTTAACACATGTCATGAATTTACGATCTAAGTACAGATATTTCTTTGTAATTTCCTGTCATTTAAAAGGCAGTTTTTGTTTGTTCCGAACTTTCCCATTTCTTTTGATAAATTATTTGTTTTTATATCAAGACAATTTTTTTATTATTTTTGTTTGTGGATTAACCTTAATGCATAATACATTTTAATGTGAACATCTTTCATATCATCTTTGAAAAGTTCATGGGCTTTATTTATTTGTGATAATCCAAATATAATATTCTATGGATATCTGTCTTATAACTTGGTGTCTTCCTTCGTGTCTATGTCATAGTTTTTTTTTTGGTCTCAACCTATGTACAAAATCTATCTTTATCAGTCACGAATAGACTCATTTTATCACACTATTTATTTTCAACTTCTTGTTGCAAAGATTATACGGAAATGAGTTTTATAAACTTACCACTATAATTCTACTATGAATCGTTTTGATAATTTTTTCTTGCTTTTTAAATTGTCTAACATTGAGTGGTTTTCAAGTCGTCTAACGCTATATGTTTTTCATATTGTCTAACACCAAGTGTGTTTCGCTGAACAGTTTTTGTATCAGTTGCCAAACTACCCCTCCCCCAGTGCCGTTTTTAGATATATGCACGCGAGCATTTGCCTAGAGCCCCGCGCAACAGAGGGTCCGCGGCAGCAGAAAAAAAAATTGGTGTCGGTTGTGTTGGCAGATTAGAACTAAATTAATAAATTGAACAAAAGGACACACATGCACATGGAAATGCAATGAAAAACTCTATATCTAAGACTGAGAGAGTGAGGCGCAAATCTGGTTACTTTTAAGCTTAGAGTTTGTGCCTAGGGCCCCAAAACTTCTTAAAACGGCACTGCCTCCTCCCTCTCCAAATACATTTTTTTTGTGAAGAACTGCTCTACTAAGGTTATGGCGAAATACTATGAATAAATTCAGCTGTAGTAAAAAAAAAAAAAACAAAAACAAAACAATACCCCCCCAAACCCAAGAAAACAACAACCACCCCCAACACCCCTCCCGCCCAAAAAAACCCCAATAATAAGACGTCTCCTTTTGTCTCGGCGCACATGGGAAATTTCCCTCTACCATCCCCATTCCTTACCCCTTACAACGCCAGGTCGCGCTGCCATTCTGAGGACGCTAGGTATCTAGGTAACTGACACTACAGGTTCTGACATCGAGTAGCCTGTTTTTTTTTTTTTTTAGCGTCTAACAAAAGGGTGTCTGCTGTTTGTTCAAATTTGAATCTAAATGACTCGACCTGTAATTTGTTTGTTTCATAAAACATGTCATATATCATTATTATTAAAGTCTCCGCTCCTATATTTTCTCACCGTTACCCCGTCATTCCGTTGAGTTCTTCTGACCTTACACTGACCAGTGTCCAGTAAGCTGACCTCAGCAGACCTCTCTGATCGACTATCTAGCCAAGCAATTTGTGTCCACTCGAGATGTTGACCAGGTGAATTTCCCGCCTGGTTTCATGCACATTTCGTGTTCAATTCAGGTAACTGGAAAAATAATTATTGCAGTGAAGAAAAGCGGTAAAGGTTATTCGAGACTCCTCTTTTTTTTACTATAACACCGGTCAGCACTGAGACCTATGTCTGTATGTCTGTCTGTCTGTCTGTCTGTCTGTCTGTCTGTATGTATGTATGTATGTATGTATGTATGTATGTATGTATGTATGTATGTATGTATGTATGTATGTATGTATGTATGTATGTATGTATGTAACACAAAGCATCGCGACATTCTTGTAATTATCAGATTATAAAGCTGTGATGAATTCATTCGCTGTGATCCATAACCCTTCGTTCTCCTTTCCCAAGGGTGGATCGAAATTTTGTGGCGATCATGAACATTCACAAACATAACAATCAAATTCTAAATTAGTCTGAAACCTATGTTCGGACGGTATCGGAAGTTTTGCATGAAATTACATAAGCACACTCAATGAAGCAAGCATCTACACATGTTCGTACACACGAATATATTTAGTCCTTGTGTATCTAAATATAGTATTATTATTTAAATACGGAAGGGCTATCTTTAAAACTCAAGAGATAATATCCAACAAACTGAATATTGGAATTAAGCAAGATGATATATAATTTATATCGTAATCTTTCGTTTAAAAGCGTTTTAATATCTCGGTAGCTTTCAGAATAGGTAAAGAACTAAGTGCATTCTTTCTTATTACAGTACTGTTCACATTATTATACGCTCTCAGGATTGATTGATTGATTGATTTTAGTTTTACAGCGCACCGGTACTGTTAGGCTATTTAGATTGTGTTGGGTCTTTAGATAAACAATTAAGTTCACGAACTTATTTTGGACAGCAGCTAATTTGAAATATTCGAAATTGATAGTGTAAACTCTCCATATTACAATGACTGACCTTGTCATTGCCATCGATTATTTCCTTACTATCAAAGGTGCGCTTGTTCTTTACAAATGCGCATGAATATCATATACAAATTTTTAAATAGTGGCAATATAATAACAGTGCAGGGTGACTAGAATTGGTCGGGATAAATATGCAAAAAAGAAAGTCATGGGTTGAGGAGCTTGTTTTCAACGAGTACACGATTTTTTTTTAGACCTTTTCAATGGAAACGGATCCGATTTTGTTAGACCTTTTCCATGGAAACGGAATAGATTAAGGCATAAAAACAAATTCTGAAGCAAAAAAGGTTTCCATGTTAAAAGGCATGGAAATGTTTGATGGTAGATGTTGTTTGGGTTTGAGAACGTTTTAGAAAAAGTAACCCAATATTATTACGGTCAAAATTTTTGTGGAAATCGGGAATACAATGCAATTTCTTTCCCCAAGTATGCGAAAGTGACTGAAATGTCAAACCTTGTGGAACATTCTGCAAATTGTGTTAGCCCGACCGTATGGGCAGCTGATGCAGTAGCTGAGACCCAATAGAAAAATCTGTGGAATTCGATATTAAAAGCGAACAGGAGTGGTCCTATCAATCCAGCTTTCATTAGGGTTGTTGTTTATGTTCTTAAATTTACTTCTAGTTGTTAGTGATGCAATTGCATTTACATAATATTGTTACAAGCAAGGGATATTTGCTTTACCGAGCGGTGTCAAACACTGGCTCGATTCCGCTGGAGTCATAAGTTTTCCCCAAATTTCCAAAGACTTCCGGGGACCCGATAGGCCGAGTGGTCTAAAGCACTGTCCGTTACGGACCGCTGCCATCTCACCTCTGTCTGCGTGGTTCGAGTCTAGGATTCGGCTAATGTAAATATGTGAGAAACCTTGCCAGTAGCTTCTCGTGGGTCGGTGGTTCTTTCCGGTGATTTCCCGGTTTCTTCCTCCACCATTAGTACTGGCCGCCATGAATATCCTATCGTGTGCTGAAAAATCGTGTTAAGCCCAAGAACAATAACCAAAGACTTCCGTACGACGTCTGTTGTAATTCAGAAAGCCAAGCGTGTTCATTATATATATATATATATATATATATATATATATATATATATATATATATATATATATATATATATATATATATATATATATATATATATATATATATATATATATATATATATATATATATATATATATATTACTCTAATCATTGCTAGACCACGGATCTCATAACTTTCTAATTGTCTATCAAACGCACATCTACATGCTTTCTCTTCATCAACTTTCCGTACCGTCCTCAGTTCACTCCGTAGAAACCATACAACTATCCCTTAACACATGGAACTATTTTTACTATGCCAACTTAGGTCAGTCGAATCATGTTTTCGAGCCACATTTCGCCTGTAAAATTGCATCATATTTGCCATCATGTCGACCTAAAAGGTATCTATCGAATCCCTTCTTGTTTTTTCCATTGTGTAATTTACTAGTCTTCAACCATAAACAGTGCACCTGCAGTCACACAACCAATGGACACCTAGGAAGCGGACAAAAACTGGTCCAATCAGAGCCGTTGAAAGTTTAATGTATTGTATCCATAATTTCAATTTCACGTGTTGTATCAAAAAAGCTTGTCCGTAAAGTTCCATTTTCTAGGTCGAAATTTTAGACTGTGTCTATTAAATGAAACAGTAGAGGTTAAAAGTTATATTTTCTGTGTCGAGGTTTTAGATTGTGTCGTTTGAATTACACTGCGGTGGTTGAAATTTCACTGTCATACGTCGAGAATTCCTAAGTTACCTATTGGTTCAAATAATTTATGCTGAAAATTTCGTTTCATATGTGAGTATTCCTTATTGGTTCAAAGAATTTATGTTGAAAATTCCGTTTCAAATGTTGAGTATTTAGATTTCATCTGTTAAATTACACAGCACTGGTTGAAAATTCGATGTACAATGTAGACTTTTTAGATTGTATCTTCTGAATTACACGTTGAAATTTTAATGTCATATGTTGAGAGTTTCAATTTAACATGCTGACTCACATTGATTGTACTGAAAGTTCCATTTCGTATGTTGATTTTGTAGATTGTATCTGTTGCATTACACAGCGCAGGTTGGATATTTTATTGCGCTTGTGAGAATTGCTATTTTTAAATGGTGAAATGATATTTTGGCGTTAAAAAACGTTACGCAATGTCCACATAATAATTCAAAATAATATTGAGTCTTAAGATATATCACTCGTGTATTCAATTATGAGGCGCCATTACATTTCATGCATTTACAGTTTGAAAGTTACCATTCATAGGTCGAGAATTATTATAAATTTATTTGCTAGAGGTCTTTGTCGTGAACGGATCGAATTATTTTTAAACAAGGAGGCTGCTTCTCGTTGCTGTGAAATTCAACAGATGAAATATAAATACTTGCCATATGAAATTTAACTTTTATCACAAACAGTTACATTCAACGTGTAAATTAAAGATTCTCTACATATGATATTGAAATTTCAACCACCGGTGTATAATTCAAAATATACTCTGTATACGTCGACATAGGAAATAGAACTTTAAACCACCACTGTATAATTCAACATTCAAAATCTAAAACCTCGATCTAGAAAACAGAACTCTAAGGACACGCAATTTGATCCAGACCATGATATTGTATTTATCGACGTACTACATCGAAACTTCAACTGCAACTTTCTCATTGGACCAGCTTTTGACCGCTACGGCGATTCATACGCACGACGAGATTTTAATAGGGACTATGGAGCGACAGGGACATTCATGCAGCTCTGACCTGAATTCACCAAAAGTAAACCATAGCATCACGAAAACTCACCAACACTTCAATTCGTGACGTTTGCTCCTAGTAATTGGTTCATTATTTCGGGCTGAGGAATATTTCTCACTGAACTGAATTCTAATAATCCAACAATTAATCACAAAAATCTAAGAAATGATTCAAAAGGGTGCTATAACAGAAAGTGCATACTTCAAATTGATTACAATATTTTAATTTTTATACTGTCAGTCTAAAGCTGATAGGCCATATACTGTCAGCCTAAAGCTGAAAGGCCATATGCTGTCAGCCTAAAGCTGATAGGTCAATACTGTCAGCCTAAAACTGGCTGACAGACCATATATTATCAGAGTAACAATGACAGGCCATATACTGTCAGCTTAAAGCTCACAAGTCATATGTCAACATAAAGATTAATGTCCCTATACTGTCAGCCTGAAACTGACCGGCCATATACTAACAGCCCAAAGCTCATAGGCCACATACTGTCAGCCTAAAACTGACAAGCCATATACTGACAGCCTAAAGCTGATAGGTCATATACTGTCCGCCTAAAACTGACAGGCCATATACTGTCAGCCTAAAGCTGATAGGCCACATACTGTCAGCCTAAAACTGACAGGCCATATACTGACAGCCTAAAGCTCATAGGCCATATACTGTCAGCCTAAAGCATATAGGCCACATACTCTCAGCCTAAAACGGACAGGCCATATACTGACAGCCTAAAGCTCATAGGCCATATGCTGTCAGAATAAAACTGACAGGCCATATACTGACAGCCTAAAGCTCATAGGCCATATACTGTCAGCCTACAACTTCTTCTTTAATAAAACTTCGATAATTCAATGTACATATGAATTTGAATTACTATACGAGTCTTCTCAACGCCAAGTACAATACGTATTGTCATATGTAACTTTTCAAAACAATGATTCAATTTAGATGTTCAATGGAACATTTATGCTCCGCACAATGCATGTTCTCCTTGCATGGGGAACAGCTTTGTCCTAAAAAAATCACGTACCTTAAGAAACATTACATTGTATTTGTGGCTTATTCATGAAGTGTAAGATATTTCAATGGCTCTCTATTAACTTTATCGACAACATTTCCACCCATCCAATCACCCACTGGTCTGTATCGAACCATCAATCTATACAACATTGTCTGGTATTTGGGTGTCAATACATTTTAGTAATTTTGTTGCTCTAACATTTAGCGGCAGATAATTTTAGGGAAATAAGTATGAAAAGTTTTAAACTATGCTAATTTCTACTCCCATTGTTAAAAACATATTTGCATTACCCCCCAAAGTTCGTATTATATAGGTCGTGAACTTACCTTTTACTTTGTGGTAGGATTTATCTATTCACATACCTTCATAGGTCGTTAAGCCGATTAATCCAGATTAAAAACATAATTGATTTCACCATCATTGTGTCGCTGATAGAATGCTGGTTTGCTTTCAGAAAGTCGACAATACTGTTATTTATCGATGGCAATAATTAAAACCCACAGCATTTGTTTTCCGGCAGTTGTGATGTTCAAGAGTGAATTTGGTACCATCCGTTTATATTCGCTTATAATACTGGTCCAACTGCAAGATACACAGACCCAGATATGTCATCCCATCATACGCCAACAGATCTGGATCTAAGCAGTTTGTTAAGAGTAATCAGAAGAACAAAAAGGTCAGACCCTGACCTACGGGCACATTAGGCTACAGCAGATCTGTATCTTTGTTTTTGTAGTTTGACTCGACTTATAAGCAAGTACACAAGTCACGATTATTTTCAGAAAATAAAACACGCTATGCTGTATACTGGAAATTTACGGACCTTTTGTAGAATCTGAATTTATTGGCGAGTTATTTCTATAAATCCACGGTTCGTAATGTGATGTAAAAAGCGTCTCTATAGTAATTTGAGAGCTACAGTATTGTGCATACTTTTCACTCGGGATTCGTTACAGTAGTAAGACATCGCAATTTTCGGGGGCGAGGGTTTGGGTGTGTATACTGTAGCATTAGTACACCGTGCACATTGAATTTGGTACTTTTTTCAAGGTCCGGTTACCGCTTATAAGACGAGCCCAACTGAATGCTGCACATACCAAGATCTGTAGGCACATAATGCGCCGGCAGACCTGGGTTTGTGCAATTTGTTGAGAGTAATTAGTAGAACAAACAACTAGATCCTGATCAGCAGGTGCATTATGTTTTACGGTAGCTCGGGATCTGGTGTGTGCAGTTTGATTATATTTTTTTTTAAAGTAGATTTTTTTACATTACAAGTAATATTTTTCACAACAGTTGTGATATGTGGTCTTCTAATTCCGGGTTCGAATATGAAAGACTGGTTTCGTTAATTTACCTCGGTGAAGAATAACGCAGTCGGGCTGATGTTATCCTTGTTTGTGGACAGCTGAAAGAAGACCGCGAGAAGGGACAGTGCAATTATTAAAACCCACCATTTTGGAGTTGCTGCTGGAAAATTACCAATAATTACCACCTGAACAAAAGGACATAAAATAAGTTTGACCAGTCGTGTAAAGTATTAACATTGTAGATACCATGCCTGTAATTTATCCTTTTTCTTCAGTTTATTTTTTCAATTGGGATAATTGATTGCTTTTTAGTACTTGATGAAGTTTGACAGTTGCCAGCCAAGGTGGCATCGGATCTATGCAGCTGAAACGAGACCTTTGAACTTTAGACACCACGCAACAATACGGGTTTCTTGCACAGCCTCGAAACCCTCCATTGTTACCCTTGATTTTCCACATGCACTTTGATACCAATAACTGACCACTTGTCTCTGGCCAGCATTATGCATGGCTGGACATTAACGATTGACAGATTCTCGAATACAGCACTTGAATATTACCATTAATGCAAGAAGATGACATTTTTCTTCACTAGACCTCAATGCCTAATTTGTACATATGCAATAATTGACGTTCTTCTGCATCAAGAGACGACAACTGCAACTTCCGGTTAATATGAAATTGATTACGGCGTGACAGCCCCGGAGTTGATTAATTGGTTTTTGTGTTACGAAGTGTTGCAGTTCTTCAAAACACTATGCAAATGGTCTTTCACGGAAGTGAATAGCCAGGGGAAAACTTCATATTCATTGCGAAGTTATGAATGAACTGTTAAATAAACGTCACATTTTATAATGGATTCAGACGAAAGAGCTTATTTATTATCACCCTCTGGTAAACAGCGACTCTGCTTAAATGGCCGAGCGCGTGCATATATGATAATGTATTTGAGACAGAGTAATCTGAATAATAAAATAACTGTCTATTTATTCAATCAGAATTCAGGTCTGTTTAATCTGTAGAAATAAACAAATGTCACCCTCTATTAAAATTTAAATTCACAGCCATTTTAGGGAACATCAATAGTATCACCCAGTGAACGTACTTGACAGTTATTTATGACAAAACATTATGTCCAAAAATTCTACAAGTCTATTAAGCTATTTCAAAATATTCAGTTTCTGTTTGTTGAACTCTGATATTTTTGACGTTTTTTGTTCTGCTTTTGTGCACTTCAGATAAGTTACAATTCTGTACTTTGTTAATCAACGTAATTTATATATATATATATATATATATATATATATATATATATATATATATATATATATATATATATATATATATATATATATATATATATATATATATACAGTCGTTCCAGATTCTTATGAAAGAAATCAAGGTATATAGTATTTTTGTATTACAAAGAATTATAAATATATACCAGACAGAAGATTTTACTACAGAATCCAGAGATAGCACTGTCTGTTCTATCTGGTATATTTATTTTAATTTATCTAATTTAATTAATTATTTATTAATTAATTTATTTAATAAATTATTGTTTTTTAAGAGGTGGGGGTAGCATTCTAACATTTTGTTCAAGGCTGTCGCCTTCACAGATTTTTGCAGACTAGTAAAATCTTTGAAAGGTTGTACCAAAAATGAAACTATCTACGGTTTTGAAGATCCCGTATGCTCTGTCAGATGTACTTTTAATCGTGATGAAACAATTGTACGACTTTTATAGCCGAATTACAAATAAATTTTAAACCTTTCTTTCTAAATCAATATCTTTAAACTAAAAGTTCGCAACAATGATTTATCGCAAATATTACAACCTCTTGCTAAATTTTGCCAGAGCGATCAATTCTGATCAATAATTAATTAGTTACGTTAGAAGTTTGTGACATATTTAACGGTATTTTACTGAGAGATTTAGAGGTGTTTCATTGACAGATTTAAACGTATTTTACTAACATGTAAGAATTTTATTGAAAAATTTATAGTATTTGATTGACGTACAGCTATTAGTTTTTTTGAATTTTTTAAAAGACTTTTTCAGTCCAGATTTCTAAGCAATTTATTTATTATAAGTCGTTATCTACTTCACTAATTTCTTTTAATAAACCGTAAAAATCACTTTTGCGTAGTTTAACATGGACCCAGTTCGTACGACGAAGTCCATTTCCTATAAACTTGAAATTGTATACTTAGGTATGCGTGATTCTCGATGTTGAGACAATTTCATAGTGAAAACATCATGCGTTGTCACCATTAATCACCTATGAGAACTAGCGATACGTCTGCCTATGTAAGACCATCGTAGACAGGTTAACAACAGGTGTCAATGTTTTCCTCTAATAAACTAATAGTTGATAAATTTCTCTACGTCTTTCCAACGATTTTTGGTTTTTTGGTTCTCCTTCAACTTTAAACTTTGTAAATTTTATCTAAATTTACTAGGTTTATTTATATATATATATATATATATATATATATATATATATATATATATATATATATATATATATATATATATATATATATATATATATATATATATATATATAGATATATATATATGTATGTATGTGTGTGTGTCTGTCTGTCAAATTGGCGGCGTGTAAAACACACCAACCTCTTTCACTACGGTTCGTTGCTAGGGAATGACCTCCGCTGTGTAATTTACCCAGTGTGGATAGATAGAAAGAAGAATGTAGATCACTGAACAAGTGTATTGAAGAAATAACACGACGAGCCCCCTTTCAATGAACAAATATAAAATTTAATCAGTTTATCAACAGAATTTAAAATGAAAAGAAATCAATGACTTGGTTACAAAAGAAGGAAAATGGTACTAACATGTACTCAAATCAAAAGACAATACAAATTTCTTTAAATGTAAAATTACTTTCAACGTTAAATTACTATCTTCATTGCTAATGAGATGTGACCTTTGAGTGCAACGATGAGAGACTTCTTCGCCTTTTTTATGCGGACATCAAGACTTCCGTTCGTCCCTGCTCTGCCGATCTTTGTCTAGCTGTTTGGTCTTGGACTCTTGTCCGTCTAACTCTGATTCAACAATCGTCTCTGGACTTAGATTTCGGCTTCGAATTTGCTCTGGTCCTGTGATTGGTTTAGGGATTTCTCATGTGAATCCAGGAAAGCTTTTTTCTTCAATAAATAAAATGTCTTGCAATAGACAATAGGTCACATTCCCAAGTATATCTATACTTTTACATTAATTCGGCTCAGAAAGCAAAAGGCATAAATTCTGCCGCAGTAAATCATTGCTCCATAACACTTATGTTTACATAGATGGTCAAGGCTTGTCCTGACCTTAATTCGGATCACGCTAGGTGTGGTCAATTAAATTCAACTCAGCCGTATGAACCCGTATGTACCACCCCTTGACTTCTTACTCTACCAATCTAGCAGTGTTAAGTTACATATGGATTAGACCCTCAGATCTAACTTTTCTAAAATAGTTTACTAGACCAATTAAATATTACAAACTAGCATATAGATATACACTTAAGTGATCAATTAAATATTACAAACTAGTATACGGATGTACACTTAATATTAGGTCATACTCATTTTAAACAGAGTTAATCCATAAAACTATGAAACATTACCCATCATTCCTTAAGCTTAATTCATTTAAATTCCTAATCACTCTTATGTATTAAAGATTCAATTACATGCAATCTTGTCAACTAATCTAATGAAATTTTAATTACATTCAATCTTGCCAATTCTCCAAATGAATTGATAATTAGAAAATCAAAGAATAAAATGTCATGACTAGCATTTCACTAAAATCCTGCAAGATGAAATCATATATACATACATCATATCAAGAATACATTTGCAAAATAGATCAACAAATGAAATAAAATATTAAAATCGAGAAACTAAGATTGCGTACCTATTGCCGTTTCTTTATTCGTTTCCACGAACCTCACGTATAGTCTGTCTCCTATTTGAGACAACTATCTGGCCCCTTACTCAATAACAAAAATGTACTTGTCTCCTAACTGAGACAACTATCTGGCTCCTTACTCAATAACAAAAATGTACTTGTTTCGAATTCAAATGTAGAGTTTGTCTACTTCGCTGAGACAAACTCTCGCTTTACTGCCAAATCACGAGATAACGTCTTACACGCTCTCCCGGAGTCTCGTTTAACTTTCCTCGCGAAAGATTTAGGACTGCTGAATTTTCCTAAAGTAAAACCTTTAATTTCTTACAGAGTTACGCCCATAAATTCATATTAACCAATTGGAATAGACTGTTTTCTAAACCTGTTCGTAGAATTTTTGGATTGACAAGACAACTAAACAACTAATCATGCCGTAATTAACATTACTTTGAACAATCATCTATAGCCAGCTCCTGCCCTTTAACCGGTCGATTTTGGGAAAGCGTCTTATGTCATTCTCTTGTACTATAGCATCTGACTCGGTCATGTTACGTCAGGTGGAACGAATTCCCTTTTGAGATTCATTGATGAAATGAAAATAATCATCTAACTATCTCTTGCCCTTTCTACTTTAATTAAGTTGACTTTGATACAATTCCTTTAACCAAAGCTTCTAAGAGTTTTCAAAATTCGACACATCACCATATGTGTGTGTGTGTGTAGGCCTATATGTATGTATGTATGTATGTATGTATGTATGTATGTATGTATGTATGTATGTATGTATGTATGTATGTATGTATGTATGTATGTATGTATGTATGTATGTATGTATGTATGTATGTATGTATGTATGTATGTATGTATGTATGTATGTATGTATGTATGTATGTATGTATGTATGTATGTATGTATGTATGTATGTATGTATGTATGTATGTATGTATGTATGTATGTATGTATGTATATATATATATATATATATATATATATATATATATATATATATATATATATATATATATATATATATATATATATATATATATATATATATATATATATATATATATATATTACACCTTTTTTTTGGTATAACTTTCAAAATTTGTTATAAAGACTGTCACATTTACCAATTTAACTGACTCGTCCAAATATTTCAAAATTGTTACCCAATCTGAATCTCCAGGACAGAATCCTTATTCAAAAAAATGATCTCTCTTTAGCGTTTTGTTCATTGATATCACAATACACGACCAATTATTGTCACTTTGCCATGATGAGAAGATAACAGAAAGAAAATCTTTGAATATAAAAACCCTGCTATTCATTAAAATCGAAGTGAAATTGGATTAATAATTAGCTTCACCGGGTGACAAAGTGCTACCGCCTTAAGACTGAAAAAAATCAACACTTTATCTTATCCTTTTAATATCTGTTTTATAAAGAATATTGAACTACCCGGGGTGAATCGGGGCAGGTCTATTATACCGTACACCGGCTTCGGATGGGTGCGCTTGAAACTCCTCGGATTTTATCATATAGTCTTTTAGGGTGTCAGCTTTGCACCCAACGCACCTGCCACGAGAGAAAGAGAAGATTGCTTATAGAATTACTCGTTGCCATCTCAGATGATCTCTTCTCTATGAACAGAATGCACTGACAATCAACTCCTCCTAAGATATGTTTACATTTCCGTAAAAGCAAGTTGAGTCAAAAAACCAAATGTTGTATCAGGGGTATTGTACTAATTGTACTCTTAAAGTTCATATCGCGATAAGATAAGAAGAACACGGTACTGGCGGCAATTCATGAGAGTTGTTAAGACGTTTCACTACTCAGGCTAGTTGTAGTGGTGGTACATTATGTAGAATTCTATTAGATCTCTGTTTATTTTGGCTGACCTAATTTTAAATACAATTGTGTCGCAGATTATGTCCTATCACAGCGATATTTATAGATTTCTGCAATGTTTCTGAACGAAATTGTGATATGGAAACACTACATAGGGTTATGAAAATAATTTCATTCTCCTGCAATTGCAGGAGAGCTTCCAAATTAAGAATTGATTTTAATTAAGATCACTTTTCGCTCAAATCAGTATTGACATCGAATTTCTCGTCTATCTGTTATGTCCCAATATTAAAACAAATATATTTATATGTAGTTAATCCGATGACGACACAAAAGTTTTGATACGGCTTATGAACATTGTTTTTGTGAGCATCACAAAGTTTTTACCATGTTCTTATGCAATTTTGAGAAAATATTGCGAAAAATGACACCATATTTATATTTTATGCAATATATGCAGAGTGTTTTTCTGTACGTGTGATAGACTTTTTCCAATGCAAAGTTTTAGTTCAAAATGAATTATGTTCTAAATCGGAATTCAAGAGGAGTAACTGAACCACCGAAATACTATTTTTCCATTTCTTTTAAAGACAAGTA
>JAEAOA010002099.1:1517500-1547500 GCA_016746295.1 Potamilus streckersoni
GTATAATTTTGTTATATCTTTGATGTTTAGCGAGACACATTACAGAAATTTCAACAGGACAAATTTACACGATTTACAATGGAGACAGACTACGTTAAACAAAAGTACATCAGTCTCAATTAAACAGTTTGAACGCCTTAATCAGTATTACCCATTCTCTTTATGATATTTCTCTTGCCGACATTTCTAAGAGCGATAGATGCATTAAGGAATAAAAATGTGTATTTTCAACAAAGTCGCTACTCCGCCTCGCGTCTGCTTTACCCAGGATTCAAGCCCATGCAATCTCAACTAAAATGCTTTTTTGCCAATACTTTTCAAAGGAACAAAATACAGGGGCTCTCATTTTGCATGACGGCACACAAATGTCATTTCCCATAGTTCAAATCAATTAACAGGGGCAGGTGCGAGAACAAACGAAGAAGGGAAATTACATGATAGAAGTAAGCATCTAGCCGATATCTTGAAAGATCTTGAGGCGGTTCAAATTCCCATTCTAACATCCGTGACAGTAAATTAAGTAAAATAAACACGTGTTTATGGAAAGTCATGCGCACGGCGTTGGTCCGTGTAATGTACGAAAAATACTTCCTTTAAGAAAAACACAATAGCTTGGATCTCTGTAGTTTATTAATCGTACATGGTTAACTTGATTACCGTCGTATGCGGTTATACATAACTGAAACAATTATCTTGTTACATTATGTGATGTTTCAAGGTATTCTCTGTTGGTTGACATACTATTATATCTGTGAATAAATACCATTATCAAACAGGTTAGAGACTTTGTAGTTTCATAATTTGTACTCACTGGAGATTCGAACCCTGGTACCAGGGTAACGGCACCTTTCGCCTTGCCTATACACGTGACGATACACACATCACCAGTAAATGATGCTACAAAGTCGGTGGTATATGTATTCGTGCGTAACAGACGTACCTGCATGTCGACCTGGTAATTAATTCTCATCCAAGTACACAGTCATTCCGGTTTCCAAAGACAGACACCAAGGTAGATAGAATGTATTTCAGAGAATTACAAATATATACCAAATGCAACGCAAAGTGCTAGCCATGGATTCAACGAGAGCATGCCTGATAACATTTAACGTAACTTTATAGATACGAAGAAAAAACATTATCATATATGTCAGAAAATGTATTATGATACAGATTTTATAGAGATTAGTGTGTACTGGCAATGTGATAGCTGCCATTTACCCGCTGATCCCGGTTTAAATCTCTGTAGAGTGCGAGTTAAAAATTATCTAACCTGCCAGACAAAGTTATTTATTCGTATTTATAAAGTTCTGTTAAAGTTTTCTGGCTTTTACATAGAGTCTATAGCATGTATGTATGTATGTATGTATGTATGTATGTATGTATGTATGTATGTATGTATGTATGTATGTATGTATGTATGTATGTATGTATGTATGTATGTATGTATGTATGTATGTATTTATGTATGTATGTATGTATGTATGTGTGTGTGTGTGTGCGTGCGTGCGTGCGTGCGTGCGTGCGTGCGTATGTATGTATGTATGTATGTATGTATGTATGTATGTATGTATGTATGTATGTATGTATGTATGTATGTATGTATGTATGTATGTATGTATATATACATATACACATACACACATATTATATTGCAATATTGATTTGGTTGTCCTATGTGCAAATGTGGGAAGTAATGGTTACGCACACATTTGACGGTGCAGACGATAACAGTTTGACTCTGTTTCATGGTGCACATGACATTGTCAATGGAAACCAACCGTCGATTCAAACATTTGTAGCTTGATTGCAACGTGCACTTCTTAATTTGTCACATTCTTTCAAGAACATCACGAAAGCCACTACATCAGACAGAATGTTTGTGGTTTGTAGGGTGTTACAGCATCGTTTGATTTACACACGTAGTTAGTTTACCAAACATATTCGTTATTATCTCCTTTTCGTATAAACAGAGGAACCGGTCATGGTCCCAGTTTTTAATAGTAGTGCCAGGTGTTTTGCACGTGCATGTGGCTTTTTTACAGAGAAGGACCATATTATCTAACATTGGTTGCATTAATTCGCCTGATTTTTAACGACTTGCCGAGCTTTATTTCTTGCTTGTTTTGGAAGGGATTAAATACATCACGGTCTAATATCTGAGTAAAACAGGATATATATATATATATATATATATATATATATATATATATATATATATATATATATATATATATATATATATATATAATCTCGAAAATATATAATTCTTTGAAAGGGTCATAAAACCCCTAACCGCATAGGTTCGTATAAAAGCAAACATCTAGCTTGAACGTGAGGAATGTCCCTGCAACATAACACTTTTTTCTTTCTAAATAATTCGGCTGTCAAAAAATATGATATTTTGAAACACGTACTTTGTCGAATTCTTACAATATGTCTTTTTTTATAAAAAAAAATGAATTTTGTTTTTCAGTGACAAAAATGTTAAATATTATACATTTCTCTTAAAGGTGAAAACAGGTTTGGCTTTTTTATGGGGATTTTGTGGGATTTAATGCAAGTTTTCAGCACATTATAGGCTATACACTGCATGACAGTATATTTGATGCAGGAAGAACCCCAAAAGACCCCAAAAGGAACCACCGACGCAAGAAAAATCTGCTGGTAAGTTGTGTTACATACCCACGTTAGTCTAGCTGAACTGTAAAGGCGATAACCTTAAACTAATCGGCTTGTTGGGTCTACAGGAATAAACATTTTTTCCTCGACAATTTACCTTTTGTTTCTTGTTTTGGACATACATCATAACTTTGCAACAATATATATATATATATATATATATATATATATATATATATATATATATATATATATATATATATATATATATATATATATATATATATATATAATGTATTACATGCTAGAAAAGGAAGCATAAATATATTGACTTGTTGAAGTAACAATTGCATTGGTAGAGGAAGAAGAAAGAAATTCATTTAGCGTCAGTACAATGATGATGTAATTCTCTTGAGCAAAAAATGAATTCTTTAACGTTGCTTACATCTAGCAAAAATGTATTCATTCTTCCGTTGCAGTTAAAATGATTGGAAAAATATTAAGACTTTTAAATGAGGAATTTAGAAATTTATCATTAATAAATTGTTTGATATACTGATGAAGACCAGGACTGAGGGCAGAATAATTTCAGATCAAAAAAAAAAAAAAAAGAACGAAACAAATCTTAATCAACAGATTCATAAGTTTTTTTTAAATTTTATTTAAATCATATATCTGCAAATTTGTTTACCAAACTCACTTGAAAATGTAAGGACATTTTTGAGCGGACGAACATTATTATTAAAATTAGGATACGAAGATGTTGATTCTAATTTAAAACAAGTCAGTACTAAATTTGCTTCATTAAAGTCATTTTAAGCGTCTCGAGGAACCCAATAAATGTTTGTGATCACTCTGTATTACATATTGTATGAAATTTGCTAGAAAAAGTGGTCGATTATTTATTTTTCTGTAGCATAAAGTTACATGGAGCGTCACGACGTTACTATGGATGATGTCATGTAATTCATTGATGTCAGGGGATAATATCATTGCATATTTCGAGTTATCTTGCATTTATTAGCTGTATATTTTGGCATTCGTCAATCGAAGAGGACGCTAAAACGAACATAAAAAAAAATTATTTTTTTTTTTAAAGATATGAATATAGTTATACTGCTGGTACTTCATTACGCTACATGCGATAAAGCAATACACATTCGATCAGTTGTTAACAAAACACTTGGGGATTTAGTTTCTTATCAGGAACCTGTATTTGTTGAATTGTTATTTCCTAATTAACAGCCATGTGTTGTCATGCAAGAGTGTATGCATTATGGTGTTTCCGCGATTATGATTATTAAGCACCATGTATAATGTTGTCTGTAGTAGTCTGTTTGCCCTACATTATAAGCGGAATGTAATATAAATGTAGTTTAGTACCATTCCATTCTGTATCAGTTTTTGTAATGATAGCTGCTGATCAAACAAAAAGAAAAAGAAAAAAGTCCTTCATAATATTAGTATGGTAGTCTTAAGTCATTATTTCATTATATATATATATATATATATATATATATATATATATATATATATATATATATATATATATATATATATATATATATATATATATATATATATATATATATATATATATATATATATAATGACTTAGGACTACCATGCTAATGAAAAGGCCTGCAATCTTAATAAAAAGACCCAGTTTGTCTGCTCAGAACTGGGTTCTGTGGGCACATCAACCAATCATATTGCAAATCTCGGATTTGGCGTTGTCAAAACGTAAGATTTTCTCATATCCAACAGACAGTTGTAGTAAATTTCAAATATATGTACATACATTAAAGCGTTTTCTTTGTTATTTTGTGCTATTAATCAAAGTTAAAAAGAAAGGAATCTGTTTTAGATACATACAATAGTCCATACGTTAAGTAAGTTAGTACAGATGGAATGAAAGAAAAAGAAACATGCAAGAAAGGAAGTAAGCATGTACGTATATATTTAAGTATGTGCACACACACATACACACAAACACACACACACACACACACACATATATATATATATATATATATATATATATATATATATATATATATATATATATATATATATACATACATACATACATACATACATACATACATACATACATACATACATACATACATACATACATACATACATACATACATACATACATACATACATACATACATACATACATACATACATACATACACGCACATATACAATGCGTACTTACATAGCAGTAACATTGGTTAAAATTGGGTTTTAGAAAAAGAAAGAAATTATGGTTATATCTCAATACATTATGGTTATAATTGTATACTTATTCTACATCTTCAGCTGCAATGTAAAGTCTTGCCTTTGTGTTAGTTGAGAAGACTCTTAAGGAATGGTTATTGGTTGTGTAAATTAATTTGTCAATTAATTAGGTCTCTCTTTCTGTAATACGATGATCACACGAACATACATATAAGTAAGGAAACCATGGCATATTCGTCACAGTTTGTCCGTAATTAGACTGATTTCCACCTTGACTATCAATTGAATCTCGTAAACTATGTTCTTACCGAAATTAATGTTTTTTCTTTAAAAATATCGAATGAGTGAATTAAATCATTTCAATTTTTAAAAGAATGAATATGAACAGTTCAATTTTCCAAAGCTAATAAATGTCAGCTTTTTTTTGTCAAACTTATATACATTTTAACCTGATCTTATTTATTATATAGGTACGTATTATCCTTAAACTGATTCTTTAGAACTTATTAAGCTGTAAATGTTTATAACTTTCATGTGTCTGTCTAAACCAAAATTGGTTATTTCTTCTTTGTTTGAATCCATTATTCTTATAGAGCGATATATTACATATATTTCTACTTTAGTGTATTTCCCCGCCTACTTGTTCTTTAAAATATTCTTAAATTAAATGTCAAATATAGATTTGTTTACACAGTTGTGGCTGCTTTCTTTTGCAGATTTTTATGTTCTAGTTGCTACTTGATTTGAGTATTTCAGTCAAGATGTTAAATTCTCACAGACAGAACGTAAATGCAAAAACTTATTCGTGTCCAAACTGAACTTACATCGTGTCTACACAATTAGAACGCTGAAGGAAATTATATATAGGACTGACCGTATTAAAATAAAGACAAAAAAAAACTTTTGAAAACTCACACTAGCAACGAGAAAGATGAGAAATCACACAATCTCGCCGTTTTCTTAACTGGTTACAATCATATTATACAAAAAGTCGCTCCGTACATTAATGCAGTTTATTTTTCCTTTATCACTAACTACATTTTCTATTACAGTCGAAATCAGGGTAGATACCAATCTTCTTTTACTATAGGCTGGAAAATAACCTCTTTCCCTACAAAGGTTAAGGCTTTTACTGGCTGCCGCTTCATCTATTAGCGAGCCATTGGTTGAATCTGGCATGGAGGCGGAGCGAAATTGACTCTTCAGCCAATAATTTGATGAACCGAAGCGTAACCCTCTTTACAAGGCATTCCATTTTGAGTGTCAAATTAAATTATATTAGGTTTACCTTGTATTTTCAAATTCATTGTTATCTGACTGAGTGTCGGTTACATTAGCGTCGTAACACAGATGTATGCGTGGTATATTGCCGAAGTGGCTTATCAGTAGCGCATTTAGAAGGACTGTAGCGACAGCTAATACATAACGTCATTTTTTTCTTATTGCCTTTCACACGGATATCTTCCTATTGTATCTGAGACGGGATCTTCAATGCCCTATGGAAAATTGATATCTACATTTCTGAGATTTTAATCACGGGTAAGTTGTATTCAATCACTATTTCTACTACTACTACTTCTACTACTACTACTACTGCTACTACTACTAAAACTACTGCTACTACTACTACTACTGCTGCTGCTGCTGCTGCACTGGAAGTTAGTGCTGTCTTTCTATTTTCCGTTCATTAATGGGACTTGCATTCGATATAATTCTTTTGCAATAATGGTGCCATTTTTATACTGAAAATGAATGGTGTGTATTAAATATCTACAAAGTAATGCTATGAAAGTTCAGTATCTTCTCAAACATTTGACACACTTCAACCGATAAAAAGCTGTATATGCATAAACACTATTAATATCAATCCAGTCTCTAATTGAAATTGCTGATTAGTATAATTTATTTTCAGTATAGCAATAATGGTAATCTGATCACAGATAAAAAGGTGACAAAATCTCCATTCGTTGAAACAAATTTAACAATTCCCAAAGAATAAAATAAAATATAGAAAAGATTATACTTTTTATATCTCGCCCTATAAATAATGACATGACGCACATGATCTAACAATGGTATAATATTGCTTATTTACAGAACTAATTTGAATGTAAAAACATATCACATGGACACACACACACATACACACACACACACACATATATATATATATATATATATATATATATATATATATATATATATATATATATATCTGTGTGTATGCATATATGTATGTATGTATGCATGTATGCGAGAAAGTAATTAGTGCACTATTGATCGATTTTCCAATATCATTTTCTAAAATTTCCAATTAGTGGGAGTATGATGAAACTCGAAATACAAGAGTATACATGAGATATAATATTATTCATTGTCTTTTAAAATTGTAACACATTAATTTATCTCACAAAATTTAAATATGCTTTGCTTTGTGGAAAACTGTTCCAAAGGGTAGATTTCGTACAGATTGTTATCTAGTTGCAAAATACAGCACTGCAGTACACAAATGCTTTTTAATCGACATTGGTTTTACTCTTGCAACATAGTTTGCAAAAAATTCTTGACGGTTGTAACATCGGATTAAGTAAATAGTGAGCATTTCGTCTTGTAAAATTTCTTTAGCAAGACTGTAACCTGAATTACATTTGCACATGGGAAATATGTGATTAAATATCTACTATAGTAATATTAGATAACGTACTCGATGATTTTATTTGTATTTTGTAGAAAAGATACATAATAGTCCAATGTAAAATGCTTATTTTCTTAACATAAACGTGGCCAGGTTTTACCTGGTGTCTTCAAAAGGGTGTGTATGTATGTATGTATGTATGTATGTATGTATGTATGTATGTATGTATGTATGTATGTATGTATGTATGTATGTATGTATGTATGTATGTATGTATGTATGTATGTATGTATGTATGTATGTATGTATGTATGTATGTATGTATGTATGTATGTATGTATGTATGTATGTATGTATGTATGTATGTATGTATGTATGTATGTATGTATGTATGTATGTATGTATGTATGCATGTATGTATGTTTATTTTCGAATAATGAAAGAATAAATGAATCAATACAACGAATTGTCAGTCACAGCGAATTCTAAATTTGAATTTTATTCACTAGCTTTTAAGGGGATGACATCTAGCTTGAGCAAATAAATAATAAGATAACTATGTTGTAAAATTAAGGTTTGTTCACGTATGTATTTATTGACGCAGTTTGCTCGATTGATTCTGAAACATTGCTACCTTTGTTTTAAAAGATAATTAATTGTAAGACTAATAGCTTCCATCTTAGAATGTTTGAAATACATTTATTACAAAGACTTCAAATATAATGGTTTTGACTTGCGAATTTAAACCCATACACCCTTGCTTGAGACAATATTTTTCACAAAGGAAAAATTTACATATAATGCCTTCTAATGTGAGCGCTGTTTTCCTGTTTTTTTATTGCAAAAATATTGATATAAAGTAAAATAAGACGGAAAATTAAACGATACAGGCAATGAAGTAAATTATCTTATCGACTGATTCAAGCAAGGGAGTAAAAGCGAGTCCTTTTGTCTTATCAACAATAACTTAAGTATATCCTAAGTAGATCTGGAAAAAAATTGTTTCTGAAACAGAGTGGCTTCGTCAATAGGATTTAATAAAAGTGCTTTTTTGTTTCAAATCGACCACACCGCAGGCCATATTTATAAAAACAGATGAATATGGTAGCGAAAAGTCTCTGGAGTATATCAACCATTCGTCCCAATTTCTTGAAGGCGCATTGAGCAGTCAATAATATATTTTTTTTTCCGAAAGGAAGAACGGGAGGGATATATAAATGCAGGATTCAGTACAAACAAATTCCCACCAACAACAACCACAAAAACTAAGAAATACAATAAAAATGAAATAAATAATGATAGTATATTCAAAAGAGAAGTTATTAAAAGTGTTAAATTGGATTGTAATTGAATCAAAGTTCAAAATAAAAACTGCAGATAAGTCATTAAGTCTGTATTGAGGTTATGCAAGCCATTGTAACGTAAATTAAGTTAGCATCATCTAATTAAATAATTAAATTAATAATTAATTATTAATTAACTCAAGAATGTCATTATTTCGGGAAAGTAAGTTGCAGGTCACTGCATGTTACTTATCGAAAAAATGCAAATTCAAGTTGTTAATATTGCGCGGCAACAGTGTTCATTGAAGTTACATTAAAACAGACTAATTCTTGTTGTAAATTATTTATGTCACTCTCTTTTCTAATTGGAGAAAATGGGATTTCAACAATAAAAAACATGATTCTTTATATAGGGCAACCAAAAGATATCAGTTAATTTACAAACACGGTTTTTATCTAATTTTATCTAGCTGTACACAACTGCTGGAACGAATAAAAATGAACCGTGTCTGTTACAAGAAAAGAATAAATAAAATCAGGCTCCAGACGTCGATAGCAATTTCAGACGCTGTAATAGTCCCTAAAATTATTAGGAATCATATAGCGGTACTGAGAACAAGATGAAAAGAGTTTCCTCCAAATTGTGCTACGGGTCACATAAATTAAAAAAAAAAGAAGAAAAAAAGAAGAAAGAAAACACACACACACAAACACACACACACACACACACACTCTCTAAAAGAAGTATTAATGACAATATATTTTATCCTAATAAAATGGCTAACCAGTAACTGGCAGAAAAAACAAATTAAACGCTGTGGGCAGAATATTATCTTTTAATGTCTAGAAATAAAAATTAAAGTTGATTTCGAATGCCGTTTTGTTAAGGGTCTGTTTTGCGATGTCAATTTCAGTCTTAACAACGTGAGATAGTGCGATGTCAGTTTCAATCTAATAAAGATCTATAGTGAGTAAAGTGTACGTAATCAAATATTCGTTAAGGTATATTCCCTTTGTGATAAGGATCCATCAAATGGATCACTGTCGTAAGTACCAGGATGCGATGTCAGATCTATCAATAAATGCGAGTATCAAGAAGAAAAGATAGGACTTCGGAAAATTGAATGAGAACCTATTAAACTGGTCACAAGCAATCGATTTCTCACAATGACTCGGCATACTGTGTTATCCTTGTGTAGATAGGAGACGACATCTTACAGCCATATATTTGTGTCCCATATTGATTTAGATGACTTTTTACTGTTGTCTAGGGAAGTGTAAATGGTGTTACGGAATCAATAAGTGATATCTGAGTCACTTTTGCATAGTACGATTAATAGGTCTGGAATGTGGTAGGGAGGATACAGAAGTTTTGCTTGAATGATCATATTTCAAAGACTTGTTTGATGCTCATTTTCGTATGGTGACAACGCACTTTTTACTTATTATCGTAAAGTCATGGGTTTCTAATACTCGAAACCATCACCGAAACTGTCACCATCATTCTCTGTTTGATAACTGTCTAGCCGGCATTCAAGATAATTTACAATATCGTTGTATCCGGTATGAGCTAAATGTAGATATATTTTTATATGTCTTAACTTGGGGATAGTATTTCTTTGTACGGACAAATTATACAGCAGCGGTAAAGCGGTTGGGGAGAAAACATAATTAGTCTTGTTTTGTTTCGTGAAGTGATTCAATTTTCGTCACTGTTAATTAGCGATGACGGTTGAATCCAAGATCAAAATAGAAAAGCTAGTTTGATTATAAATACACTAAAATCGTTTGAAAATAATTCAAGTTCTGTGAATAGCTATTATAACGTGATGTATAATTATTTAAACGAGGAATGAATACGTACAGAATTAAGGCATATTAGAAATTTTACTTGAATGTAAATTATATCCGAACAATGAACAAACTGGACACTGTTAAATAAAAGTACCAAATTCAAACACCTTTTAAAAAAAGCCATAACAACAAAACGCAAGCAAAATCATACAGATTGATGTACGCCCAAAATTATCAATTTAACCAGTACCTAAAGTATCACCTGGACGGAAATGTATTTAGATTTTTAAATTTGGAAGAACTAAAGTTAAAATATTCCTATAAAGTAAATTTCTAAAAGGTTCATATAAAGCAGCGAAATATGACACAATTAAAAATGATTGATGGACTTGTATGTCAGTTTCATGATCGTCGCAAAGGTGACTTGAATGCCAGCTGCACTGGCAGAAGCGAAGCGCGGTAAGATATAGGGTTAGGACGCTACAGGGGGGCATGTCCCACAAGTCCACAGAACATGTCACAACTAACAGAGATACCCCGGGTGGGTATCTGGTATGGGGATCCCTATCAAATGTCAGGTTGAATGGGTGCAAAAAGGGTTCTATGTTAGAACATTGTAAGTTGATATGTTATTGTTTACATCTGACTTCACACAATGGAACACTCATAAGTTCAAAGGCAGTTCGAATATTCATGCCATCCTGGGACGCAATGTACAATTAAGGATTTCCCTATTTTGGAAGCTAATGTTGCATATAGTTTTGTGGTATGGTGATAGCACGGCCTCAGCGAGAGAACACAGAATACTGTGTCCGCTCGCACGCTTTTCCTCACCAACTAATTAGGGGAGGGGCCTACCTTTGTTAGTCATACCTGTCAAAAGTATAAATTACACTACCTTAAATGGGAAGCCGTCATTTCTTTCAAGTGATTCTGAGCGAAAGGGGAGAAATTTCTGGAGTCCAAATCTGACAAACAGAATTTAGTAACTTGTACTTGAAGAACAAGTATGCTTAAATGTTGATCACGTGAGGAAATTCTTAAACATTGTGGGTATATTTTATAATCCACTTTTTTCTCAATGAATCAAGGTATTTGGCTATGCAGATGGATTACAGTATAATGTGTGCATACATTTTAAAATTTGAAAAACAAATTTGGAAAAAAAAGAAGATAGAAACAATTTGAGAAAGACAATAAAAGGGTAATTTTGATGTTATCGAATTCGCAGAATAAACCATTTTGTTGGAAAGCATTGTTATTTATCAAGGCTTAGTAACGAATTTACATTTAGTTTCAATCACACTTTAAAATTATATATTCTTTTCCAATATCTGATTTTAATTCATTTTAAAATACATTATTAGAGTAATTATTGCTTAATGGGAAATATATTTATATTTGATCTTTTCTGTAGATCAAAATGCTGTTAATTAAAGAAGACGTTTGCAGTAACGAAAACAAGAAACCTACATCAATTCAAAAAGGTAAGTAATTTTTTAATATTTAATTCTCAGTAATCCTCTGGTATACAGTTTATTTCCTCAGAAAATTACTCAGTATTTGTAAAAATGATTTTTTGTGTGCTCACAATGATGCTTTTGAAAAAAATCGATGATTGTTTTTTTTTTAAATCATAAACTATATTATTTTTCATGGAAACACTTATTGTAGTATTTGATAAAATCACCAGTACTTGATGAAAACTTTTGAAACTGTACATTATACAGTAATTAGACTTTATTCATTAAGTCAATTAAATTAAAATCGATAGAGATCAAACGATAGCATTTTTTCTTTGCATGTGGTTTTCCACACACACAGATATATATATATATATATATATATATATATATATATATATATATATATATATATATATATATATATATATATATATATATATATATATATATATATATAAACAACCTCCACGTAACTGGTAGTCTTTTCTCATGTCACAAACTGACTTTTATTTTGGTTATGTCCGTATGTCCGGAATTACAGATAAGCAACATTTGGGTTATTAAAATATTTCATCAACTTTTTATAAACGAGTAAAACATAGGTTAACATAATGGATCATCTTTGTAATATTCCGTCCGATTTAGAAATGCCTTTCTGTGTATTAATTTTTCATTGTCTTAACATTATCTGAGCTATTACCTTTTTATGCCTTTAGTTTCCACTAACTGATAATTATATTCGAGTATTATATTTAAAATCAAATTGCAAAGTACTGTACAATTACCTTAGAACCTATAATGTTTGTAATTGGTGAAAAAGAAAATGTTTTCTTGAAAAGAGAGACAAGTCACTAATCCCTGCAAAGACTAGTAAATGTCTAACTAAATACAGCAAAGAAAATGCTTAATGAAAACAACTGACTCAGCTGTCATAAAATATTCAAGATGACAAAATGTTTTCATGTGTCAAGGAAAATTACCCTCTATTACCCCAAAAACCTTTCATAAATAGTGATAACCCTTTTAATGTACATCTCTCATCTCGATCTCTCTTATTAATTCGTCAACCCTATAGAACTATATTTTTAAACAAACATAGATACACTGAGATTAAATACGAACCATACGGTTGACAGCATTGTGAGCATAACTCAGTTTTTGGCAAGATTAGATTTACGACTGAAACATTTTTTTACTAGAATGTCACAACTCTGATACAGATGAAAGATAAAACCTATGTATGGGTTTTCCTCTTACACTGCTTCAAACTACATTCGGCCTTATTTACAATCAAAATACAATTATCTACTAAAGTCACGCTACTGGGGGAAGTCAGTGCGGGACAAAATGTTTGACGGTCCAATACAATAGAAATGTTCCGAATCACCCCCTAGTCCAAACCTAACCTTTGTATAGCTGCTATTGAATAGGACAAGATAAAAGAAGCTTACTTTGGGGACAATATTCAAGTACTTCTTAACCTCAACTCAAGGGACCTGAGATATTCAGCGACTGTTTGATTAGCATTAAGGAGTTTTCAATAAACGCTCAGAAGGTATGGACATTCAGTAGCTATTTCGGGAAATATGGCTTTCTTATAAGTTGGAGAGCGACATACGAAGAGTAGGAAGGGAAATAAACAGATTATTAGTTACAAGAGATAAATTTGAATGGAAATTGTGATTGTCATCTCATTTGTACTTAATTTATTGATTTTTATTTCAAAGGATGTCTGAATATAGAATGAAATAATTTACAGCAAGTACAGGACAGTGCTTAATAATAATAATAATAATAATAATAATAATAATAATAATAATAATAATAATAATAATAATAATAATAATAATAATAATGATGATGATGATGATGATGATGACGACGATGATGATACTACTACTACTACTACTACTACTACTACTACTACTACTACTAATGTTGATGATGATTATGATGATAATGGCGACGATGATGACTATGATGTTAAAGAAAGTAATAGTAATGACGATAATAGTGATGATGATGATGATGATGATGATGATGATGATGATGATGATGATGATGATGATGATGATGATGATGATGATGATGATGATGATGATGAAAGTAATAGTAATGATGATAGCAATAGTAATAATAATGATAAATAATATTATCGACTATAGAAAACAACGGTATTTTTGTTCAACATATTTATGATAGTGTTAAATGGAGTTTGCATAAAATTTTGATTGGAGTTTTACCATGATCTGACGTGTAAGATCTTATCAGCATCTTCATCTTGCGGTAACAATTAAACACAGAACCATGGGCACTATTCTCAGCTGTAGTTTAGACAAAAGACCCCCAGACAGGTGCGGATTTCTTAATAAGGCATTGTGTAATATCTATTTTTTTTTTTTGATGCGACGCATTATTGTTTCAATAGTATTGTGTTGCACCTAGTAATGAGCAGATAGCGGTAGGGGTCGGACGGCTGCTGCCGCGGAACATTACCGGGCTTGCCACTCGGAAGGCAGGTGATAAACCGACAGGGATAGTCGGGTCATTATGTAATTTTCAAGCTTTCTGCCTATTACTCTAGTTAAATCGTCTTGACTCCTGTATGTCTTCTTCCCGTACTGTTATCTGCCGCATCATACCACGTAACATGGCATCTGCTTTGATATCAAAGCACTTGAAGCGTATCCGCGGAGCATCACCTCGTTTTTTCTTCTCGGCACGATATTATTATTCAAATTTCCATTTAGCAAGAATGTCACGTCCGTTATTTAACGGTAACCAAACAAAATGGAAGCTTTCAAAACAGTCGACAATAAAATGAATTTTAATTAGTTTAAATGAGTATGCGCTTGCCTCTCAGTAATATAAGAGAAATAAATCCATCTGTTTCACGCACCATCGTTCTTCAATCATTTAAGTCATCAGGGCGATGCCCCTTCCCTCTAAGTTCGCTTGATTACAAAAGATTTATAATTTTCTTACGCTAAACATTTAGCTTTGTTTTCACGTTATCAAGTGGTGATGGCAACAATGTACAATAATATAATCATTGTTCTGCGCATCTGATATCGAAGGGAACATATCATTATCTCAGTAATGGGTGCACTTGGAACAACAAATATTGCATAGGGCCACGGTGATAAAGGCGATAACAGCGGTATTCACCGGGTTCTGTTCCATGAAGTGAAACACAATTATTATAATACACTTCGGTTACGTGATCCATTTAAGTTTTCGCAAAGTCAGTTGCATTAGGATATGCGATCTTTCTATGTTCCTGAAAGACTGTGACCAGCCAATTTTTGTAAACTGATATGTTAAAGTTTTTGTAGGTTTATATAAGGGATTTATTTGTTCTCAGGTACAAGGTTCGACGAAGAGAGCGAGATAACCAGATCAATGTTGTCCTCCAAGGCGCAGCAACATTTAAATCAATCAGAAGTTGAGTACCATCAGTCCTCCAATCATTATTTCACCGATGGAAAAAAAGAAAGAGATATGTGAGTTTTCAAAGCATTTTTCGTCTCATTTTAGTTTTCTCGATATACTCTTTTAAAAGACTTTCCTTCATTTGGAAAATATTTTCTCACTCTCAAATTAATCGAATAACTAATGATATGCATGTACTTTCCAGTTATGTAATTTGGAAACAATTAATGTTACATTTTATTTTTTCCTAGCGATTATAAAAGATTTTTGCCAAACCTATCTGTGAGATGAAAACTGAAAAGATGAAAGAGAGAAATGTTTAGTCGCATTTAGTAGATGAAAAATATAAAAGTCTAGATCCTCTTGAAGAACAAAATAATTTGTTTCAATTTTTATGCGTGCTTCTAGGATCCAGTTTTAATAATGATTACAAGATAGTTGATTTCATTTATAATATATCTCATGTCAATTGAATGCTTTTAAAAGATACGTATTGCAACACTTATGAATTGTTTGGGAAAGAACAAGAATATGTACACGAAAGGGAGAATTTTTAGCTGGGTTTCAATCGCCGTGGAAAACCAGTCCTATTATATCATATCAGTTTTGTGTTGCTCGTGATTCGATATCTCTTTTCAAGTCTCGAGTGCGTTGCTTGAAGTTTTAACACACATTGACGCCTTTCTTCTTCAAGATTTCCTACTTCTGCAGGTGCTCGCAGTTGTCTACAGAGTTCTACGAATCTTTATGAAGTAAATGTTGAAGCTTTCAGAAGCTTTCCAGATATTCAACGAAGTTATCTTGTACTATTTTGATCAAACTATTTTCTGAGTAAATGACCCTAACAAGATCTAAAGCATTGGTCTGTGATTGTACTCTCTGTTCACTAAATTAAAATTCACGTTGACCAAATTGAAAAAAGAAACCTTATAAGCAAAATTAGTTATGGGTTCAGGAACAAATAGAACACTGGCAGTCATGCATTTAATTTTATTTTATTCACAGATGTCTCAATGATGACTCAGAAAGTGGACAAATGACTGAAGTCGAAAGGAGACTAAATGTCCAGACTTCATCGCCAGAGGAAAACTACGCTGATGATTCTCATAGCCAGCAGGTAACAATTCTCTACCTATCACGTCAATGACAGATTGTATGCATACAACATTTACATATTCAGCTTTTGAGAAATTTTACATAAAATGAGTAGTTGTTTTATCCCGTCTTTAGAAACCACGAGACACTCTTTCTAAAATAACATAAGATGTTTTGATACATGATGAACCAATAAATTAACTTACATAAAACCAACAATGTGCATACTACAGGATTAAAATCTAAAATGATTCCTTCATTCCTATATAATCATTAAAATAGGTCTTGCCAAAATTGAGTTTTGTATTATTTTAAGCGCAGAAGATAAAAAGGAACAGGTTTTAATGCTACTGCATTTTTGTATTTGTTTTAGACTGACAGAAGTGGTGATCGTCGTTTTGCCTGTGAACACTGTGACAAACTATTTACGGATCCCAGCAACCTGCAGCGTCATATCCGCTCTCAGCATGTTGGCGCTAGGTCTCACGCATGTTCCGAATGTGGAAAGACTTTTGCGACATCTAGTGGCTTGAAACAGCATCAGCATATTCATAGCAGTATCAAGCCATTCCAGTGTGAGGTCTGTCTGAAGGCATACACACAATTTTCCAACCTGTGTCGCCATAAGCGGATGCATGCCGGATGTCGTCAGCAGATTAAATGCAGCGACTGTGGTCAGGCGTTTTCTACTATAACGTCTTTGAGCAAGCACAAGCGGTTCTGTGAGGGAGCACTAAGGAATGGTCTACACGTTAGTCTTCAGGGATTATCTACAAAAGCTCAAACCATGACTCCTCCCCAGAATATTCCGTATAGTCCAGCTATGTACATGGGAATGTATGGCACGAGATCTGATTATTCTCTTTTTCCTTCCATGGTCCCCAGCATACCGAATTTTCCATTTGGAAACTCATTAGAAGCTTTAAGGTGCTTACCTGCGGAGAAAGTTCATCCATCTGTAGACATATCAAAAATTAAGCGAGAAAGCGACGTTAAGTTTTCAAGTACCGAGATGCAGCTAAGACTCAATAAACTTTCCGATGGGAACCGGAGCGATGGAGAGTCAGACGGTGGATCACATTGTGATGGACTAAATAATTCTGAGGAGGAAACCGAATGCCATTCATTTAGAATGAAACATATCCTACAGAAAGAAGACAAATTCGGGACCGCTCGGTTAATAAAACCAACAGCGATCAATCCCAAAATGTCTGCTCCGTATGCATTGTGCCAACTGCGTAGTGATGCTCCCACGTATGAATGTCCATATGATTTTTCCTTAAAAAGAGAGCCCAGTGAACTAAGAAGCCATATACACGGTACTAAGTCGGACAAAACTGTATCGTCAAAAGGAGAACAACCATTAGATTTAAGCACGACAAAAGAGGAGCTGATGTCTGAAGATTCAAGAAAAACGCACGTGTTTGGTGAGGAGGACGTAAGGTTAAAGAATTCTGTGTCCTCGTGTATTGATGCTACAATGCCATTATTTTCCAAACAGCAGTCGCTTATTGAGCAAGACCTTCGGCTCTATGAGGAGAGAAGAAAATTTCAGCGGTATCTACTTGAGACAAACCAGTTTCCACCCTATCCAAGGCTGCCATTTCCGACACCAACGTTTCCTTATCCGCTCAATCCGTTTACTCTCTCATTCCCTACCAGAGAGGGTTCTCTACCACCGTTTACCTCCTTCATGAGCGACTACCACGGTGTACCTCATATCGCGAAGATGAAAGACCGTTATACATGCAAGTTTTGTGGGAAAATCTTTCCTCGCTCGGCAAACCTGACCCGTCATCTGAGAACTCATACTGGGGAGCAGCCATACAAATGCAAATACTGCGAGAGATCATTCAGCATTTCGTCCAACCTTCAACGACACGTTCGCAATATTCACAACAAAGAGAAGCCTTTCAAGTGTCCACTCTGCGACCGTTGCTTCGGACAACAAACCAATCTCGATAGACACATCAAGAAACATGAGACCGATGGACCGAATGTGAAAGACTCTCCTCCGTATGATGAGGAAGACGACAGCGTCATGACAGAGTCCACGCCGAAGTATTTCAATTCTAATGAGTCATCCGATGAAGATATGATGGAAGATGGTGATCATCAGTCCCATTCCGAAGAGGACGAGTATATAACGTCTGAACACCATGGAGATGATGAAGATGACATTATCATTTCCAGACATCAACGTAATAGTAAAGAACTATTAGCCGATCAAGACAACAACCTGCTCGATTCCGAGAGCGCTATTTCGTCCCAGTCAGATAATGAGGTAGAGTGTGGCAATAGTACAGACCTAAGAGAAAGAGGTAACGAAGAAGAGGAAGATGGGAAAGTAACATCACGATGCAACGGTGCCTTTCTTCAGAGGCAGACCTCTCTAGAATCTTGCTCTGGTTCCAATGTTCGAATGCTGGCAGACACAACCTACTATCACGCTTCGTCTCAAGTGTTATGTTCATAATCCATAATTTAATTTGACCTGATTAATAGACAAGTATTTTGAGATGAATTAATTCCATTGCATCCACGACAACCGGAAAAATGAAAACAAATATATAAATTATATGTATTGGCAGTACTTATATTTTGAATGTTAATTTTGCTGTGTTCATTTGGTGTTAAGGGTAATGATTTGTGGTTCCAACAAGTAAATATACCTTAATTATTCAACATGTTAATTAATTAATTTTACTTCCAATTCATTTCAACATGTGATAGAAGGTATTTTATGTTAATATTGTGCCTTTATAGCCCACAAATTTCCTAGTAGTTTGAGATATATATGAACTGATTTATATATTCTCTACAAAATAACTCCGATAGATAAATTATTGAAGGCTCAAAATGAGATTGTTTGTGTTGAAACTATGCAATAAACTGATACCATGTTCTCAATGAAACTATGAGATAGACCAGTACTATTATTCACACCGAATCTATGTAATAGACAGGTTAGATTATTCACATCGAAACTATACAGTAAACCTGTACCGGTACAATTGTTCACCTTAAAACTATGCAGTAAACCGGTACCATTGTTCACATCGAAACTATGCAATAAACCGGTGCCATTGTTAATATCAAAACTATGCAATAAACGGTATCATTGTTCACATCGAAACTATGCAATAAACGGTGCCATTGTTCACATCGAAACTATGCAATAAACGGTACCATTGTTCACATCGAAACTATGCAATAAACCGGTACAATTATTAACACCGAAACTATGCAATCGACCAGTTACATAGTTCACATTGAAACTACGCAATAGACCGGTACCATTGGTCACATCGAAATTATGCATCAGACTGGTACCATTGTTCACAACCAAACTATATAATATCAGTGACAGTTTTCCATAAGAAGACTATGTATAGAATGGTCGTATCAATAGAATAAATTGTATTTAAAGTTTTTGTCAGATGATGTATATATCATGTATGTGAGTGTATATATTTTTAGACTATTTAAAAACAAACGAAGTCTAAACTTCGTTATGTAATAAAAGAGGCCAAAACGTCTCAAATGTATAAATTATATAATGTAGATTAGTTTCTTGGACGGGGGGGGGGGAATAAAAAAATTTCTTACATAAGCATTTATTATTCTTTTTCACAAATCGTATGATTGAAATAACCATGTGCTGTTGAATAAGTTGTGAATTATCTATAGACTATACATTTTGAATAACGGGTTTTTCTACACATTTCTAATGTGAACATTTTGTGCTTCTACAATCACTGCCTCCACTTTATTTATGTTGTTAAATTTGTAAACACATCAATTTGTACACACCTAATTTCCTATTTCTTTTTTCCGTTAAATATGTTTATCAGTAAAACGTAATGTCAAGAAAACCACCAAATAATTCACACTAATTCTTTGTTAGTTTCCAATATTGCGTTGATTTTCTTTCGATGTTTATTCAACTTTGAAAGATTTCTTTTGATTTTTATAAGCGCCCTCTATTTAGTCGGATCTGTTACTGTATTGGATCAGTGAAATTTTGAAAATAAAAACTCGTTTCCAGACAGGTGATTACTTAGGTGTATTTCATTATGTTGACTGCATCCAAGACAGTCATAAACTTCATTATGTTAATTGCATCTCAGAGTGTCATACATTATGTTGACTGCATCCAAGATTGCCATACATTATGCTGATTTCATTCAAGAAAGTCATACATTTCATTACGTCGATTGCATCCCAGACCGTCGTACATTTCATTATGCTGATTGCATCCAAATTTGTCATATATTTTATAGAGTGCATCCAGGAATGCAATACATTTTACTGATTGCATCCAAGACAGCCATACATTATGCTGATTGCATCATTGGCAGTCATACATTATGCTGATTGCATCCAAGACCACCATCCATTATGCTGATTGCATCCATTGCTGTCATATATTTTATTCAGTGCATCCAATACTGCCTTACATTATGCTGATTGCATCCATGGCTGTCATACATTACTCTGGTTAAATCCAAGACTGTCGTACATTATGTTGATTGCATCCAAGACTGTCATACATTACTCTGGTTAAATCCAAGACTGTCGTACATTATGTTAAAAGCATCCAAGACTGTCATACATTACTCTGGTAAAATCCAAGACTGTCGTACATTATGTTAAAAGCATCCAAGACTGTCATACATTACTCTGGTTAAATCCAAGACTGTCGTACATTATGTTAAAAGCATCCAAGACTGTCATACATTACTCTGGTTAAATCCAAGACTGTCATATATTACTCTGGTTAAATCCAAGACTGTCGTACATTACTCTGGTTAAATCCAAGACTGTCGTACATTATGTTAAAAGCATCCAAGACTGTCATACATTACTCTGGTTAAATCCAAGACTGTCATACATTACTCTGGTTAAATCCAAGACTGTCATACATTACTCTGGTTAAATCCAAGACTGTCGTACATTACTCTGGTTAAATCCAAGACTGTCGTACATTATGTTAAAAGCATCCAAGACTGTCATACATTACTCTGGTTAAATCCAAGACTGTCATACATTACTCTGGTTAAATCCAAGACTGTCATACATTACTCTGGTTAAATCCAAGACTGTCGTACATTACTCTGGTTAAATCCAAGACTGTCGTACATTATGTTAAAAGCATCCAAGACTGTCATACATTACTCTGGTTAAATCCAAGACTCTCATACATTACTCTGGTTAAATCCAAGACTGTCATACATTACTCTAATCGAATCCAAGACATATATTATGATGATTATTTCCAAGAAAGTCATACATTGCTCATTGCATCCAAGGCTATCATACATTATCTTGAATTAATCCAAGAATGTCATTCATTATGGTGATTGCATCAAAGACTGTCATACATTATGCTGCTTGAATTCAAGACAGTCGTATGTCATGCTGATTGTATCAAAGTCTGTCATACATTATACTGATATCTTCCAAGTCTGTCATACATTATACTTATGGCGTCAAAGGCAGTCATAAATTTCATTATGCTGATTGCATCCAAGACTGTTATACATCATGCTGTTTGCATTGAAGCATTGAAGACTGTCATACATTATGCTGCTTGAATCTATGACAGTCGTACATTATGCTGATTGAATCCCAGACTGTCATACATTATGTTGGTTGCATCCAAAACAGTCATACATTATGCTGCTTGAGTCTATGACAGTCATACATTATGCTGATAGCATCCAAGCCTGTTATACATTATACAAGACCGTCATACATTATGCTAATAGCATCTAAGACCGTTATACATTATGCTAATAGTATCCATGACTATTATACATTATGCGGATTGAATCCAAGACTGACATACTTGTATAATACATGTCTCGTTTATAAGCCACTTATCAGACAGACATAATATTAAAGAAAACAGACTGAAGCGTTTTGTGATGTACGGACACATGAGAGAGATTATATTATGATTTCATTTAACATTTTTATCAAAACATCAAATATAAAAAGTGAGGAACTTGTCTTTTTACGTATATTATTTCAATTTTTGTTTGGATCTGTAACCAGAACTTACTGTTTCTAATCTTTAATGTATCGTTTCTCTTTGTCTGTTTTTGTATTACTTTTGAACAACTTTATTGGATTTTGTGATACACGAATTTTGAATTATAATGATGCTTCAGGCCAAAACTATCTCTGTTCAAAAGGTAAGTCTATCATTAATAAATATCATTAAACAAGGACAAAAAAAATACATGCACATATATTCTGCCTGACTTCGTTATGGAGTCAAAATGTCACTGATTACATCATATTCTAATACCATATGAAAAAATTGCCATGATGAACTGAAAAAAGAAATATATATGCACATCATAGAACGTAACACTCATTCTCTAGTTTTCATATGAACTAAGATCCGATCTCCATGTACTTTAGTTCTGTCTCTCTGTGATACATCATTCAAGTAGTGCTGGATGTTTTGTCTTGTAAATAGTACGTGTCAAGAATATAGTTTATTTTTGTATTTAATATTTATTTTGTAAAATAAATCAATTTTATTACGAAAGTTTGTTTATTTTTTGTTGTCTTCAATTTATTATTTATGGACATAAACAAAACGAGTTTCTAAGGTGCTTGTCTAACGATATACTGTTAACTGAGACAGGAACACAATTTTACCCAGTTTATTAGATTTAAAGTTGCTACAAATGTCCGTGTTATTTAGACAGCATGCAGCAGTTGTGAGTGGTGCCTCAGGCTGGAAATGAAGGAGAGAGTAAGACAATAAGAACAACAATAGTTCGAGCAGGTCTTGTTTTAAATTCGGATTTGTCTAAACGAATTACCCAATATTCATAAAACGTCTCAACCATGGGAAATAGTCAGCACAAAGTTTCTGAAACATTATTTGGATATCATGCAAGCAAGTTCTGAGTGCAGAAAAACATAATCTTTTTTTCAGAGACTGTATTGTTTTTGAATTCACCATACACACACAAGACGAGGGGGGGGGGCGTGGCCGGGAAGACGGTATCCGATAGTTTGGCTGCGAAGTTATACAACGTGAAGAATTTGTAAGAAATTTCGATGTTTTACGAAAATTGACAATCCGCATGGTTCTAGACTCCACATATGGAATTATGGACTTATAAGTGAATGTCCGTCTATCTGTATGGATACGCGACTAATAGATGGAAGTTTATATGTATGGATATATGGACTTTTAGATAGATGTTTGCATGTATGTATATGAACTTTGTATTTTTAAATTTAAAGCTGGATGTTCGTCTGTCTGTATGATACGGACCGACATCAGACAGTCTGTATGTATGGGTATAAAGAGTTAGGGATGGATGGATGACTGGATAAACGAATGAATGAAAGATAAATAAATATATTGTTGGGTGACTCGACAGATGATGGATCGAATGACCAGTGTCTGTCATTCATTTTTTGTCTAGTACAAAACCTGTGAAAAAAAAAGTTAATTGTCACCAGTAAGGAGAACGAGTACAGGCTATATTATGTGATCCTGATGGAGAAAATACTTTATCTTGATGTCTTTACAATGTTGTTTGTCTTTATAGACTGGAATTTCCAAAGGCTCATTTACAGACAAGCATAACTTCAGGGAAAAAATCAGTTTAATTACTTCAAAAAACCACCCCATCTTGTTATTGTTTTGGGATATAAATATCAAACAGTTTTGTCTTAGGATTTTCGGTATATGAATTCTACCTTAAGTACATTGACATCACGTACGCGAAATTGAAAGAATAAAATAACGTTCTTTAATGTAGCAAGTAGCAAAGTTTAATTTTATGAACCAATTACGTTACGTCCTCTTTTTATTCTGGAGACCTTGCGTGGCAGAGTGGTCACGGATCACTGCCCTTCATCTCTTTCTGCGTGGGTTCGAGTCTCATGCATGGCCAAGGTGGGAACTTGTATGTATGTATGTATGTATGTATGTATGTATGTATGTATGTATGTATGTATGTATGTATGTATGTATGTATGTATGTATGTATGTATGGATGGATGGATGGATGGATGGATGGATGGATGGATGGATGGATGGATGGATGGATGGATGGATGGATGGACGCACGCACGCACGCAGGTATGTATGTATGTATGTATGTATGTATGTATGTATGTATGTATGTATGTATGTATGTATGTATGTATGTATGTATGTATGTATGTATGTATGTATGTATGTATGCATGCATGCATGCATGCATGCATGTATGTATCGATGGATGGATGGATGGATGGACGCACGCACGCACGCAGGTATGTATGTATGCATGTATGTATGTATGTATGTATGTATGTATGTATGTATGTATGTATGTATGTATGTATGTATGTATGTATGTATGTATGTATGTATGTATGTATGTATGTATGTATGTATGTATGTATGTATGTATGTATGTATTATGTATGTATGTATGGATGGATGGATGGATGGATGGATGGATGGATGGATGGATGGATGGATGGATGGATGGACGCACGCACGCAGGTATGTATGTATGTATGTATGTATGTATGTATGTATGTATGTATGTATGTATGTATGTATGTATGTATGTATGTATGTATGTATGTATGTATGTATGTATGTATGTATGTATGTATGTATGTATGTATGCATGCATGCATGCATGCATGCATGCATGCATGCATGCATGCATGTATGTATCGATGGATGGATGGATGGATGGATGGATGGACGCACGCACGCAGGTATGTATGTATGCATGTATGTATGTATGTATGTATGTATGTATGTATGTATGTATGTATGTATGTATGTATGTATGTATGTATGTATGTATGTATGTATGTATGTATGTATGTATGTATGTATGTATGTATGTATGTATGTATGTATGTATGTATGTATGTATGTATGTATGTATGTAAAAACAATAAACGAGATGATTATTGTATCTAGTAGCTAGAAGACTAAACAATTTATCAACATGTATGAATCAAGAATTTATCTTGACTTTTGTGTTTATGGTTTATTTTGTGCCTCCAACTTGTTTTTCTCCCCGACGAAGAGGTAGTTAGGCACGAAATATTGTTAAACTTTTTATTACTTCTTAATTATAAATACATAATCTTTTCGCATGAAAGAAACCGGACTAAATAGGGATGATATCGGAATGTATTTTAAATATGGTTTTTGTTTATATTTTTATTTTCGGTTGAATGGTACAATTTTCAGGGTATGTAAAGAAAGGTACTGCAATTCATAATATTTACGCATTATCAGCTTTTCGCAGATTGAAGAAATTTAGCATAGTTATTACCACATTTATTTGTAGTGTTCTATTTAGCAATAGTCCTTTCCCATACCTATATCGTAGTGCCATAAAAGTGAAGAACATCCGAACAAACTCAGCTGCTTTACTAAACTCACCAAAACGTTGTTTTTGCAAATATATAGTAGCTTCCGGTACATGTCAGCAATGGCGTTGTTATCACAGTCAAAAAACATTCTTGCCGGTAGGGATGCACAGTCAAATTATTTCGTTTAGAATGCGGACATCTTGATATATCATCACGTGATAGCATGCACGTGATCAGCGTTCAATTTTCAAAGATAAAATTAAGGCCTTAGGATGTTTTTTGATGAATATTAAGCAAATGTTCAAGAAACAAAACTATCATTACTATAACCAAAGTCAAATTGTTTGTAAAAGTTTCTAAATCTTTTAAAAAGCAATTGAAGGAACTAAAAAAAGTCAATAAACCAGCAAATCAAGAAGGAAATAAACAAGCATTGAGAAGGCAATATTTGCCATTAGAGCAACTCGTCGTTGAACATACATTATTCACTGAGTCAAGGAACTCAATAATAATTGGTATATTCCCCTGGACTTCCCACCTTCTCCCCTTCCCCATCAGATTGGACCATTATCTTTATACAACTTTATTTATATATAGTAACATTTAGCTTAAATGTATACTCGCATCACATTTAGTGCACAGGTATGACTTATCACCTGGAATAAAAGCATTATTAAATGTAAAATATATACTTTCCTGACCCCCCTCTCTCTCTCACTCACACACACACACACACACACACACACACACACACACATGGATCTTAAGAGTAGCATGACATCACATTTGAACTGGGAACATAAATTCACACCCATTTTTAAGCATTGATAGTTATAACAAAAATGGGCATGTTCTATTTGTCTATCAATTGCTAGTGCTTTTACTGACTGTAGAACAGGAGGTTTCGTTGGAGTATGTTGATGAGGCTTGAGTCTAACCTTTATTTATTGTGCATTTTTGGTGTCTTATAAGATAAACAACAGATGGATTAGCCATCGTTCAATTAATTGTAGTTGTTTCAGTACAGTATTCAGATGTAGGCAGATTATGATGTAACAACTAAAGAAGTACATAGACTGTTGTTCGAGAATTGCAAACATAGTCACTGACTTCGATAAAAGCAATTGCTTACAACATTAACTTTGAAACAATATTTTTTTTAATATTTGCAAATCTTAATTATGTTCAACACTACTGAGATTTATTTAAAATAACATTTTTTTAGCATAACTTAATATAAGTTTTTATATTTTATTGGCAAAATGTCATTTTAAAAAATTAAGTTTTAAGATAATGGGGGGGGATGACTTGGGGAAGTCCTATTTGATGGTGGGAGTCCAGGGGGTAATGTCCGGGGGGATATTTCGGGTGTGTGTGTAGAGTTTTGAGGATGTCCGGGGAAGATGTCCTAGACTCTAATAATTGGGAGTAACTGAACATCAATCATACTCGTATTCCAACTGTCGCAGGTTCGATACCCGTCCAGGTAAGCACAGTGTGTCATTGGAAAAGCATACTGCTGAATGTGCGTTGAAGCAACCACCACCATTAACAACAAAATCCTCCAGAGCATAAAGTATGAGTAACACATTGCAAATAATGCAAAAGGGAATTGCATTATGAACAGGGATATAAATTATAATCTGTGTGTAAAAAAATATTGTAATTTACTAATTACACACCATAAACATCTAACAATTAAGGTTAAGTCCCATTAGACAATCCACTCATTCGAGGAGAGAAGAAAATAAGGAAGAAGATATTCTTACAATGACAGGTGCCTTAATTTCAGATTTTCACTCTCGATATTTTAGTAAGATATACGTCTTCTTTCAAATTAAATGTCCGTTAAGGAACATTAGTGCTTCATATGCACTTTGTCTGGGATAGAACGTGCACGGGTTAATTGTGGGTTACCTACACATTATCGTGCGAATGGTGCCGAAATCGAAAACGATCCATTTAAAATAGCGGCTATCATTTTTCGGAGACAGAAAAAAATAGGGACATCTCTTCAAATCCCACCACATGTCCAACACCTTCTTAAAAGACATTGTGAGGAAGACGGTCAGTCTGACCCAGGGTCATTACATGTCAAATAAAATGCAAATTGATAATACACGCATCTGCGATCTAACCAACGTTTGTCCCATCTGCCGTTTTATAACGAATTGGATATTAGCAAAACAGCTTTCTCCTCTGCTGTTTTGTTGGAAGCAGAAATTATTCAAGCTGGCCATTGGTCTGTCAGAACAATGTATAGATGTGATTCTATTATTCGAACATTCCTCTTCCAATAGATTGGTGTTTCATACTGCATGCACTTTCGATGACCTGACAGATTCCCTGTAACTGGCAGATTATAATATCTGCAAAATACTAATACAGGCATATTAATATTAGATCGTCCGAACTTGACCCTATCGCCCAGAACCCCATACGTCACAATCGAAAGACAATGCTTGACCATCGTCCAGTGGCACCTGATGTATCCAGATACCAAAAATAATTTGTTTTTATTTGAAATGTAAAAATGAATGGCTAATTCTTTTAATTGCTTCCATAGGACTGCAAGTCATAAAGAATCTTGGTTTACGAATAGTACTTAACCCTTTTGTTCACCCGAGGTTCGTGTTGACACGACCTTGTCTTGACCGCGTGGGAGCCAAGATCATGTTTCTATTCAGCATGACCAATATCATTTTGCTTGCGCATATTTCTTGTTTTTTTTTTTTTTTTTTTTAAAAAAATAAATAACTGCAAATTATAAGAAAGTAAAATAAATGTATAAAAAGGAGTTCTTTTATGTTCTTACAACATTGAGTTGTGACAACAATAATGGCAGAGATGGCTTTAATGCTGTCATACGAAACATTGCAGATAATCATTCTTCCATCTTCATTGATAATAATAATAATAATAATAATAATAATAATAATAATAATAATAATAATAATAATAATAATAATAATAACATTAATTAATTAATGCTACTACAGTAATTAATAATAATAATAATAATAATAATAATTATTATTATTATTATTATTATTATTATTATTATTATTATTATTATTATTATTATTATTATTATTATTATTATTATTATTATTATTATTATTATTGATCTTGTTGTTAATGTGCTTTTGTTTGTGTATCTAGCAGTAGCACTATTGTTTATCATTGTTTTTATTGCTGTTGTTGTTGATGATCATGAGGGGAAGAAGAAAAAGGAGGTAGTTTTTATCTTGTAGTAATGGCAATGATTTTAGGAACATTAGTAGTGGGGAAAAAGACACTTAAAAAGGAAATTCTTGGAAATCTTAATTTTCACATATTGTAAATGTATAATATTACTGTGCGCTCAGCTGACGTTAGATCTGGTTCTTCTTCTTGTTATAACGACAATAGACTGGCATAATGAGTCGAATACATTATAACATTGGAAAAATTAAAGTGAAACAACGGAATAAGAAAAGTGAAGCCAATTGCGAGATATATAAATAAAGGTTACATCTTCTTCATAAATCTATATACAAAGAAGAGGTTGTCAGTGCCTTATATCAATATAAAAGTCCAATTTAACAATACTTTGGCTTAGATTTTAAAAAAGAAAATGGTTCAGTATGGAGAAAGTCTATCCTAAACTATTATTCCTTTTTAAAGAAGCATTTATCATTGATGAATTCGAACTATTTGTTGTCATAGTAACCATTGTTAGCAATGCATTATTTGTTATTCTTACACTAGTAGCCAGGTGCTATTGAACATGTAGAAGAGACAAAGGCCAACTGCCAACGACCCCAGATGGAGGCATCTACGAGGTTAGGTGACCTTAAGTGCCACTTTTTGGTCAAGTTTCCGGTCAACGTGATGGTGACGGGCATTAGCCTGAGATTCCCACGGTTTACTGCTTTTGACGATGTGTTAGCGAAATAATTTTATACTGTTAACTGGTCACATGTAAAACTACTTGGAGAGTCAAAAAGCTTTCTTGGAGAAGGTCTATAGTGTTTCATAAAGTGCTGAAACGCCGTCAATGATAGATCAGTGACCT
>JAEAOA010002099.1:1550000-1663842 GCA_016746295.1 Potamilus streckersoni
CATTTTAACTAACTATAGATTCGTATTTTAGTAAGGACATATATTTTAGAACTAGGATAACAATACCTAGAACGTTATTAAATATAAATTTAAAATGTTTAACCTCTCCCATTAAATTTTCTGTAACCTTGAATGCCTTATTACTAACATCTAAATCTGACATCGCCAGAATGCAGCCGTGGCTGTTTAAATACGAGTAGCGTTTTGTAGTTTTATAAAAAAAAGATGTAGGTATGATCTTTTATGTAAGTTTATCGATAATGTGACAAGTTATAATAAAGTGAAATTCATTTTCAGTTTCAATTGTACATAACTGGCTTATTCAATTTAGATAACGAATACAGTAATGACTTCCTACATTCTATTCTTTATATAGTTGCCATATTTTCTAAATCCATCACCTAAACCGTTTCAATAACTCTGACGTGCAAAATAAATATTACATACACTTATAGAAACTAATATAGCCATATTGTTTTCTTTACAATTTATTTTTTGCATTAAAATATGTCCACATTGTTGTCTGACATTTTATAAGAACATTCCCCACGACTAACGTCTTGTCACCAGCCCCATGCTGAAAATCATTTTTGACACTATTTACACAGCATTCGTAGTCTTCGTTCCATTTCATTTGGAGGGTGTAACATTGTTCGGAATCTATTATCAGAGATTTTCATCACTCGAAACTATTATCATTTCAAATCAGAATGTACCTGATATTTGCCATGTTAATTCTTCCTAATTCATTGAAAACTCATTTGTAGTAAATTTTGATATTTCAAATATATTTCTACGAAATGATATTATTACTATTATTATTATTATTATTATTATTATTATTATTATTATTATTATTATTATTATTATTATTATTATTATTATTATTATTATTATTATTATTATTATTATTATTAATTATTATTATTTATATTATTATTATTTTTATTATTATTATCATTATTATTATTTTTGTTGTTGTTGTTGTTATTATTGTTATTGTTATTATCATTCTTCTTCTTATTATTATCATCATCATCATCATCATCATCATCATCATCATATCATCATCATCAACGACTCCTGCTACGTAAGACTTTAGATGAATATCACAAATCTTGCTCAACACAAGTTTTAGGGTTACCCTTAAATTCCTTTGTTTGATTACTCTTCAGTATATACTTGTATCTCACTCAATTCGAAACATGCAATAATCATTAATTTCATTTATATTCCTTCTTATAAATACGATGTTGTTTTTGTTACGCACAATAACATCTGTTGATGTTGTATGATGTATGGATATGCAACATTGACCAGTTGACTATCTTACAAATAAACACAATTATTATTATTATTATTATTATTATTATTATTATTATTATTATTATTATTATTATTATTATTATTATTATTATTATTATTATTATTATTATTATTATTGTTATTGTTATTGTTGTTGTTGTTTCTTTAGGTTTTACCGTTGCTGTTATTATGGTGATATTAGCTTTGTAATTGTTGCCTTTATAAATGTTTCATGTCCAGTGTAGTTGAAAGTAGTTGCTAGTTTGTCACAATTACAGTACATTTACGGTCGGTGGTTTCTTTCTGGGGTTTTCCATGGGTTCTTCCTCCACCATTTATACCGGAAGACATGTATATCCTATCTTGGGCTGAAAAATGGCGTTAAACCCTACAACAACAACAACGACGACAACATATACTTACAAATTAGGACAAGTGTCTCGAGTCTGAAAAGTGTGGTCAATAGGAAATAAAAAGGAAGATGCACTTTGAATAGAGCATGTATTTGTTAACCTTGGTTAAGTTTGTAGATCGCGTTTCTAAGTTTTCTAATTATTATATTTTTTCATGATTAGTTTAAGTAAGAAATATTCAGGAAAGAAACCTTTGGATGAAATTTAAAGAGCGAAGTTTCTCTTTCTCTCTGGATATATTTCGCTGATATCTTTATTATAAGTTTGTACTGCAATTTGTTTATATTTTTAAGTTTATACTCCAAATTGTTTATACTTTTAAGCTATATTCGTTGTTTTTCGTTAAGCATGAACTTAAAAATTCAGGATAAAACGTGGTAAATTATTTTATAATTTATTGGTTACTTTTCTGATATCAGGTGAAACATATAATAATTATTGAAACTATTATTGTGGATGTGAATTTAAGATTCAACTCATCACAAAGAATTAATTTGCTGCACCAAAAGAGTGAAAAGGGAAATATTTATTTTTCCATCTTATAATCTTCCGACACTGTTGAAACTACAAATGCACATATCAGTAAAAATAACTTTATCAATAATGGAAGAGTCTTTCTTTTTTAATTTTAAAATTGATTTTGAAGATAAAAAGAACATCTGCGAGAGAGACCGTACCCTATTGTCTGAGATTGATGTACTAACAAGCTCACCAGACTTCTTTGCGGGCACCTGCTCTCACTTTATCTAATCATTCACGGCAAAGTCAGGTAGTGCACCGGCTGCGAAACAGAAATAAATCAGCTTGACTAATATTAATTTAATAGAGCTTTTTAAAACTCTTTTCACAAAACCACCAGTCCCATCGGCCACGCCCACACATTGAAAGTGTCGAGAGAGATTGTAAAAAGCTCATTCAGTGAACACCATTGTGCTCAATTTCTTCATATATTTTTGTTCAAATTAAAAAATGTGATCACCATTACAACCCAACAGTTCAAATTTGATTGTATTTGAGAGATAATGTCTAGTTTAATGGATGTCGACGGAGTGACAGAACATCACTCTGTGTAGTGTATTCTTTAAAAGAGCATGATCATCAATGAAATGCGGAGGCATGAGATTCATATATAAAGAACCATAGCGCTTGTATGACGCTATAGTAATCTTACACCATATAAGACTCATGGTACTAATTCTATTCCCATAGTAAACCTATAAAAACAGCATGATCTTAAAAAGTCAATAACTTTAAATTCTGATTGCTCATGGTCAAACCTATATTTGTCAGTATAGATGAAACCTGGATGACAGCTTTTGTGTAGAGAGTAGAAAATGAAATTTTCGGGATATACACGTTTCTGAAACATTTAATTTCAATTTCGCACCAAAAAGACAGGTGCTAATTTTAATAATAATAATTTTAATAATTTTAATAATAATAATTTTAATAATAATAATTTTAATAATTTTAATAATGTTCCAAACTGAAGACTGTTAAAGGAACTGAAATTCCATAAATAAAACAAAGTCTCTTTTACCAGTTAAAACTAGTATAAGCTCTCAATTTCTTCTTTTAGCTACAAAATAACTTTCATTATCAACCAATCCTGGTCAGCTAAAGCCATATATTCTCTAGATTATTTTCACCCATTTCCAGTCCGGTTCGCATTTTGCCATGCAATTATCATCGTGTGTCCTTTAAGAGAGTATAACCAATGGCGGTTTAAAACATGGAAGATTTTTCTACAGAAGAGGAATTCATGCTATTAATTTCCTTGTATGTTATTCTTGTATTAAACCGTTAAAAACTATTTACGACAAATAAAACAAATCATAGCTATTTATAATGGATGGACGTTACTGATTTTTCTCATTTTTTTAAAAAAAAAATTCGGAAAGTCTAAATTTAAATATTGAATTGTTGAAATCATATACTATTTGGGTAGATGGTGGACTCACTCGTCATACGCTAAAAACCTGAAAATTATAAGATTTTTTTCGTACTAAACCCGTGTTTCAAGCAAGTAAGCTTTTTGTTTATTAAAATATATAAGAACAATAAGCACGCACAATAATGTTTTAAAAAGATATGAAAACTCTTTAGATAGTTTATCAACTTTTGTTTTTAAAACAAAAAAAACTTAAACTCAATAAATTTGTTATCTATAAAGAATTACACGAGCGCCGAGAAATTATACAATATACATGTTCATCAGATTTCACCCTTTTGCTCTCAGAGTAGAAATTTCGACTCATATATTACCCTACACGAATCTCTTGTTTCTTAAACGAACAAGTTATCTTATCACCATTGTATATTGCTGATGTCTGATGGTATAACATCTAGATTAATGGAACGAAATTCAAAGCAGCGTTTTTCTAAGATTTTTACAGTATTATATGTTTTGTTACACATGAAATTTGCATTGAGGTTTTTGTGACCTTAAGGCATGGTTTGAGGTTTTCATGAACTCAAGGCAAGGTTTGAGGTTTTATGACCTTAAGGCATGGTTTGAGGTTTTTATGACCTTAAAGCAGGGTTTGAGGTTTTTATGACCGCGAGGCAGAGTTTGTGACCTTTGGGCATAGTTTGAGGTTTTTATGACGTTACGGTCAGAGTTTTCAGCCTCCAAGTCAGTATTTTCATTTTAAAGTCGATCCAAACAATTTAACTACCTAACGCAAAGTCATGTTAGTTATTCATTCATCTTATTAATTTAATAAAAGAAATTACATTTTGGATTTAAGACCTGAATTGAAGGAACAATCGTTCGTACCACATTTACTATTTGACATCATTTGGAATACTACCTCTATTCATTATTTAAAAAATAGACTATAAACGCTATGCTATTTGTCTGTTGTATTCGGATAATTTATTAAATTTATTAATTATGTTCATTAGAACACAGTTCTGAAAGAGCCATTAATAAATTTCAAAAAGAACGCGAATAATAAAAAAATCGTATTGGTTCTCAATGTAGTACTTATTTAGTCCTAGTTAGTAAATGGACGAAAGGAATTTACTTAGATGTAAAATGCGTATGGAAGACTTAACACCAGTACTTACCTGTAAAATACGAATGGAAGAAGACTTACACCAGTACTTAATAATATGGAAGACTTATACTAGTACTTGTCTGTAAAATGCGTATGGAAAAAATACACCAATAATCATCTGTAAAATATGCATAGAAGACTTACACCAGTACTTATCTGTAAAATACGTATAGAAGATTACACCAGTACTTAATATTGATAGAAGACTTACACCAGTACTTATCTGTATAATATGTATGGAAGACTTACACCAGTACTTATCTGTAAAATATGTATAGAAGATTACACCAGTACTTAATATTGATAGAAGACTTACACCAGTACTTATCTGTAAAATATGTATGAAAGACTTACACCATTACTTAAATAAATTACAGTATCTACTTGATTTCGAAATTGTATCTGAATAGATTTTCTGAGTGGTTGTATATGCAGATAATTGGTATAAATTCAGTATTTTTTTGTTGTGTACACATTTTCATTGACATCGTGGTTGCTGCAGATAAAATATGTCAGGACCAAAAGGTAGGTAATTCTTTTGTAAAAATAACAGTAATTCCTCCAATCCACGAATTCAAGTGCCGACAAAAAAGTGTACTTTCTTTGCAAAACGCAACAAATAATAGTCATGAAAGTAAATTAATTCAAAGTAGAAAGTTCTTTTAAGTTTTAATTGAGTTCAGACATAATTTAAGCACAGATATTCGCGATAAAGATATACATCTCTTTGTCACACAGACAGGAACCATATAAAGATTTGTCCCTAATTGTTTGGAGCAATCGTGTACATAAATAGTGGATGTTAATTTTGCATTTAAATGATATAATCATTCTGAGTCAAAAGAAAATATACAGATATAATTTAAATGAACTTTTTAAGTTCCATCCAGCACCTTTCTTTCAAGGACAACGAAAGATGGCATCTAAATGACTGACAATTAAGAAACGCAACACCATTGTCTCTTTTTCCTTTCAGCTTATCTAAATCGCCATCTTCCGTGCAAACATGAAAAAGGTGAAACAAAAAAAAAAAAAACCAAAACACCTGATACGACAAAAATGACAACAGAACTGTCTCTCGTATGTAATTATCCGATGTTTGAGAGATACACTAAGCAAAAGCTCCATTAACCCGTAAGAGGAAGCGTTTTAACCATAGAACATAAATATGTTTCCACTGATGACACTGAGACGAAACATTTATTCTTGTCCTCGTACCAAAAGGAGCCAACAAAGCATATTTCTCCCACCATCTCGTTTGATGTTCCAGTCACTTAGAACAATTAACCATCGATCAGAGAGTAAATATACGTATAAACCTTCTTACCCTGTCATTTAGAGTATAAACGTATTACTAGCATCTTAATAAATGGAAATGTTTCAGAACTGGAATATTCAATTTCTAACAATTTTGCATTCCAAGGAAAAGGACAAAACATTTACATGAAATTTAATATGTTTTCTAGTAATACTGGAAAGAAGGAACTAAAATATGATTTAATAAGGTAACGCTATTTAATCGTGTTTTCAAAAGTTACCAGCTTATGTACGAACGAAGTACAAACGTTAAGTATATCACGGATAAGTAAAGAAAGAATAAAAAATAAAACTAAATTTGATCGATAAGAAATGTTACGTGCTGGACCATGACACCAAACACGCCAGAGCTTTAACAGTTAAAGAGCTAAGCTTGTATTAGCTTTCCGTATGAATTGCAAGTGATGGTGAGGGTTAAAAAACATCTTTAGTAGAGTCCAACAGGATACACGTAAGCGAGCGTATCACGAATCTCCAGCCAATAACCTCTAGAAATTCCCCGTAACGGTTCCACACTGGGGAATTTACACCCACGCTGGTCAAGTCTGTATGGAATCTGGTGTCAAGGTTTCAGGTTCTAGGGAGCCGTGATAGGTAAGTGTAGTATAAAACTTGATAATATAATACCACAAGAACTGGTGCACGACTAACCATTTGTTGAATGTTTCCAAAACAGATAGGACAAGATATAAATGACCCACTACTTGAGAATTGCGGCGTACTATTATATTATGACATTAGTACCTACGCATTTGACATATTTAGTGCTGTGAAAAAATTCAAGCATGAGTCTAATGCGGACTAAATTACCATACCCAGGGCGCCTTTGTATTGCGAAAGAAGAGATTAAATCGCTATTAAGCTTGAATGTGTCATACTGAGTCGTTACAGAGGCCCAAAGGATGCTATATTATTTTTCAAATCCGTATTCGAGCACCTTGATAAATTAATCTCGTGAGAGATCGCTTTGGAGAGATCACGGCAAAACACAGCGAAGAATTTAATAAAATGTCTAAAAGTCATTGTGTGCTATTCTTAATGTAAACTTTAAGTCGGTGATATTAATCGAATCATATGTGAGCGAAGACAAGAAAAAACGTTCAGATAGCGAAAAGTCCAAGGACGACATCAAAGACACTGAAACGACCAGCAAAAGCCGTATTCAGATGACATCCGTACTTACCGAGCTTGAGACGAACTACAAAAGTCTACAACAATGCAGAAGAACGACGGTTAGTGCTATGATTACTATTGTATGCTTGTAAACATATCTTATTAGGACTTCCTACAACTGAGCCAGAACTGGCTCTAAGACAACTTCCCAAGATGGACCACATCTATTTCTGAATAAAATTGTAAAACAGTCAGACATAAAAATACCGATTATGACTTTCACTTGAGGATCCTCGTCTGACCGAGAGGCAACATCGTGAAACGGCAGCTTGTTTATATATTAAGATTCCTCTTAAAGCTAGGTTGACCAAAATATCTGATGATGAAACATGGCTTCGTCATGCCTACTCAAGATTATATACTGTTTGGGTTGGTCCCGAATGCACCACCGCCCCAATTGATTACCCTAAGGGAGGGAGCGTATCCTTCATCCAACAAGCCCCGGTTGACGAAACTTCACTTCATCCTTGTTGAACAGGCCGGGCACGCGTTGAAGAGAATCTAACTATACAATTGTACATTGAAGATCGACCTGATATTTAATACAACGACAACTCTTGTAATACCCGTGCGTGCAGTCAACGCACGAAAGTGCCACATATTATGGATTTATGTTCTGGCAATATTGTCAGGAATTATTCACAGGCGTGTCAAAGGCTCTTGCCGGCCTGGCATCGAGTGCTGCACTGATCCCTTAACAAGCTGAAATGCGAGTCGGTCATACCATAAAATACCCTAAACCAATGCTTAGTTTACAAACCTGGGACTACAGAAGATTTATTCGGTTAGAGATCCACTGCGACGATTAGTGACTTGAATCCACACAACATCGGATCACAAGCAAATACAGATTCAATGATTGCAAATCTGTTAATGGAAAGCAGATTACGACTGTCTTTAAAAAGGTATTAGATGAGATAGGTAATGTATAAAAGATCGCTCGGTTAAAAAAAGATTTGTCAACAACAGCATTTTGTAGTTGTTCCACTGCGCACTTTAAATCACTGACGGAAATGAAATCGAAGCCTGCTTGTACAAAGTTTATATTGCCACTATGATAGTAGGACTCGTTAGATACAGCACTTATTATGCAAGATTAGCTGGTCCGTCTATGATGTTTGTGAAGGACACAAGCATCCATACTGATCATATCTCGCATAACATACATCAACTTGCGCAGGATAGTTTCATTGTCCCACAACCGGCTGGTATGTCTACCAGACGTCAGACGTGGTGTCGATGGCGCTCCTAGACTACCGTATATATTTACCCGAAAATTAATCCTGGCATTTTAGCGCGACAAAAACCAGATTATCGCTGCTAGCGCAATTTTACCTGCATGATTCCAACCGTTAGATTTGGTGTGGCTGGAATTGCGACTACGGCAACTGTCATAGGCACTCACATTAGAATCATTGTCGGTGCCAAAGCGATAACAACCGATAATTTAATTACGGTTACATTCGCAAATACAAGTCTATTTAGAAATACTCGAGTTTAACCACCCACAAAAATACAAGAATACTTTCCACCACAAATTATTGCGGAAAAAAAACCCTACAAGGTTTCATTCCCGCAAGAGAAGTTCAAGTATTATATGGATTCAGGTAGGTCAGTTGAATGATATTAGGTCAATAAAAAATCTGGTATTAACCAATTAAATATATTCAGTCCGTGATGCGTGGATTTTATGATGTGAAAAAATAAATATCATCGTTGGATCAATTAAAGGACATAACGGAAGAGTATAATTATACAGCCATCAATAAGCTTCTTATGCTTTTAATTATTTTAGCTGAGGCCGGACGCATTAAGGTAAAAGTCATAGAGCATTTTACACAACAGCGATGGGCAAAAGTAAGCATAATGACTTGTTAGGTGAAGTTCAGAACAAAATCCAGTAAAAACTGGAGACAGGATAAGACAAATAATATTATCCTTGTTTCTTGTCAGTCACAGCTCCAAAACCCGCAAACAACTGACCCATGCTTCACTCGAGCTTAAGAAACGAAGTTTCTATGTGGTTGCACGCCTATTTAAAAAGCTAAGTGAGCAAAACATATGTGGAAGAAGAAGGGGTTCTGGGCTGGTTCAGGGCTGAGGAATCGTGACGGAAATGTTTGACATAAATGCCTAGTCTGATAGCACTTTTTGCATATATGTATTATATAATTTATATATTGAATAATTTATTCATTTATTAATTTATTTAAAATACGCTGAGCTATATTCTAACATTTATCTGAACACTCAAGCAATAATTTGAACCCTCAGGCAACTCTTTTATGTGTTAGAAGCGAAGGTCTTCCCACCACACAATCTCTAAAATATGACATCGTTAAAGTTGTTGAAGATCCTTACAACGTTTATGACTTTATTTTTAGCAATCAAAGCTAAACATCTAATGTCTCTCCACGTGCACCATTTATGCATTGTGGGTGTTGAACCAGGCCAGTATTTTGTACTACATTGTTTCCAGATTGTACTTTTGACAGTCATGTCAAAATTTAGTAATAGGTTGTTTGTTTCCTGGTTGTACTTTTGAATGCCTTGCCAATATTTTGGTGCTACATTGCTGTTTCAAGATAGTACTTTTCTCAGCCAGGCCAATTGTTTCCAGATTGTAATTTTGTGACAGCATGGTAAATATTTCGAACTACAATTGACAGCTAAGACAACAAATTATGCATCATTGTCTGTTTCCAGATTATTTATTGACAGCTACGACAACAGATTGTGCCACATTGTTTATTTCCAGATTGTTCATTTGACAGCTACGACAACAGATAGTGCTACATTGCTTGTTTTCAGATTGTACATTTGACAGCTACGACAACAGATTGTGCTACATTGTTTGCTTCCAGAGTGTATATTTGACAGCTACGACAACAGATTGTGCTACATTGTTTGTTTCCAGATTGTATATTTGACAGCTACGACAACAGATTGTGCTACATTATTTATTTCAAGATTGTACATTGGACAGCTACGACAACAGATTGTGCTACATTGTTTATTTTCAGGTTGTACATTTGATAGCTACGACTACAGATTGTGCTTCATTGTTTATTTCAAGATAGTACATTTGACAGCTACGACAACAGATTGTGCTACATTGTTTATTTCCAGGTTGTACATTTGACATCTACGACAACAGATTGTGCTACATTGTTTATTTCAAAATTGTACATTTGACAGATGCGACAAGAGATTGTGCTACATTGTTTATTTCCAGGTTGTACATTTGACAGGTACGACAACAAATTGTGCTACATTGTTTATTTCTTGCTAGCCAGAAAAATATTTTGTGCCACATGGGCATTTTTTCAGTTTGTGCTTTAGACAAAGAGGATAATATTTGTACTACATTAATTTTTTCATAATTATACATTTATGACAGCCATGTAAATATTTCGTTATTTATTGTATATTTTCTGATTGTACCTTTACATAGTTTTCTGATTATACTTTTGACATCTAGCTCAATACATTGAAATACACTGTTTGTTTCGTGGTTGTACTTTTGACAGCCAGGCCAATACTTCATACAACATTGATTCTTCCCAGATTTTAATTTTCTGACAGTCTGGTAAATATTTTAGATTGCATTATTTATTTCAGATTGTTTGTATTAACAGCCCAACCAATATTTGATTGTTTGTTTACAGATTTTTTTCTTTTGACAGCCAGAACAATACTTCGTACTACATTTTTACTAGATCGTACTTCTTTGACAGCCAAGTCAACATTTCATACTATTTGATCCCAGGCTGTATTTCTTTGACAGCCAGGTCAATATTTCTAGTACATTTAACCCAGATTGCACTTTTGACAGCTAGGAAAATATTTCGTACTGCATTGTTTCTATGTTGTATTCTTTTGACAGCGAGGCCAATATTTCGTACTACATTGTTTCTATGTTGTATTCTTTTGACATCGAGGCCAATATTTCGCACTACATTGTTTCTATGCTGTATTCTTTTTACTGCGAGGATAATATTTCGTACTACATTGTTTCTGTGTTGCATTGCTTTGACAGCGATGCCAATATTTCGTACTACATTGTTTCTATACTGCATTGCTTTGACAGCGATGCCTATATTTCGTACTACTTTGTTTCTATGCTGCATTACTCTGACAGCGATGTCTATATTTCATACTGCATTAATTCTATTTTGTATTGTTTTAACGGCCATGCCAATAGTTTGTGCTACATTGTTTCTATGTTGCATTGCTTTGACAGTCGGGCCAGTGTTTCGTATTGCATTGATTGTTAAATTAATGCTCTTGATGCTGTTTTGTGTCTTCTAGTATACCAATTTATAAGTTATACATGTGACACTATTTCGAGAACATTACACGAATCTATTATGTGATTACTTATAACATAAAAAGAAAACGCATAATTACTCTTTGTAAGCAATATTTTCTAATTATGTTACATTATTACAGTTGATCTCTACATTAAAGTGATACTAAATTTTGGTTTTGCATTATTCCATGTTACCATTCAGCTTCATAGTGACAAAGAATGCAATAGGATGTGTTATGACTGATTGGACATTTTGGTTTTGCATTATTCCATGTTACCATACAGCTTCATAGTGACAAAGAGTATAATAGGATGTGTTATGACTGATTGGACATTTTGTTTTCAAATATTGTTGCCAATTTAATTTTGGAGCGCTAGACAATTACAATATTCAGTGGCAATTAAAAAAAACACTTTAATGTGTCAATTATTCCATCAACAATTAGCTTTATAATTATTATATGATGTTTAGTGTTGGAAGCATTCTATGAATACATAAGCATCGATCGTATTCATCAACCATCTGTTTGTTTGTTTGTTTGTTTCTAAACACTCAAAGATCCTATACTATAGATATAAGTACTTACATACCAGTACAAAATGTGAATATGCATGGAAAAAAGTAAATCGAAAAGAATCTGTAAATGTCAGTACTGCATGTTATGTTATGAAACAAGTTGAATGTTTAAAGAAAATATGAACATTACATGATACTGCAAGTTTATGTTATGTGAAATTTCACCCACACTTTTGAAGTATCCTTGTATACCTGTGATTCCTTTCTTAAAAGGTCCTGATGTATTTCTTTAAAGACTCTGAGTCCTTTCTTTTGACGATTCAAAGTCCATTCTTGGAAGACTCAGGATCCTTTCTTTTGAACATTTACTTTTGATATCAAATGACAATTCGCGCGATACATTTATGAGATAACTTTGATTATTTACTTTGGATATTACATGATAATTGACAAGATACATTCATGATATAATTTTGGATATTTACTTTCGATATTACATGGCAATTCATTTTATAAGAGAATGATACAATTTCGCAGTAACATGAGAATGCATTGAACATTTTACAAAATCAATAGTGCCCATACGGATCATATTTAAGCAGAAATAATGGATAAGAGACATTAACTTATACAAATTTAATTATATTGAATATATATTCCAGCGACTTGTATTAACATATTAAAATATCGTACGATTGGAATGTTGTGTAGGAACAGACTATCGCATACACACATATTCCGAATGTACAAGGGATAATACAATTACCGGTTGTAATTATTATAGTATACTTGCACAGAGAAGGGATGGGAAGCAAAGCATTGGGAATACACAATGGATAATAAAATGACCAGTTCTAATTATTATAGTATACATTCAAAGAGACGGGATAGAAAGCAAAGCATTCGGAATACACAATGTATAGTAAAATGACCAGTTCTAATTATTATAGTATACTTGCACAGAGAAGGGATGGGAAGCAAAGCATTGGGAATACACAATGGATAATAAAATGACCAGTTGTAATTATTATAGTATACTTGCAAAGAGACGGGATAGAAAGCAAAGCATTCGGAATACACAATGGATAATAAAATGACCAGTTCTAATTATTATAGTATACTTGCACAGAGAAGGGATGGAAAGCAAATCATTGGAAATACACAAGGGATACTAATATTACCAGTTGTAATTATTATAGTATACCTGCACAGAGACGGGATAGAAAGCAAAGTATTGGGAATCAAACTTACAGTTCTAAAGGTAGGCCAGCTTATCTTGGAGTGGGAAAAATATTCTCATGCAATAGATGAAAATGCTGAATGAAAAAGTATACAGCAAGTAAATTAAAGTTAAAACTAATAATATTCCAGATAAATTAACGTTAAAATTAATACTAATCCAGATAAATTAACGTTAAAACTAACACTTTTCTAGATAAATTAACGCTTAAATTAAAATTAATAGAGATAAATTAACTTTTAAACCAATACAAGTAAAGTTAAATTAAGTTTATACCTAATACTAGTCCAAACAAATTAACGTTTAAAATCATATCAGTCCAGATAAGTTAGCATTATAACTAATACTTGTCCCGATAAATTACACTTTAGACAAATACTAGTTTAGAAAAATTACACTTTAAACTAATATTAGTTCAGATAAATTAACCATATAACTAATACTGGTCAAGATAGTTGGTTGATTGAATTTTTTACGGCGCACCAGCACAAATTGACTATTTAACGCCATATAAAAGGTTAAATCCTTCATTATCTATAAGTGGTAAAGGTGTTTTTATCGACCAGCAATACATAACCAAATAGTTAAAGGTAAAACGATGAAAATGGTGACGGCGATCAATAAATGAAGTTTCCCGATCAACGGTGAGTGTAAATAATGTATGACAACGTAGACAGGGGAATGGTAATTAAAATCTAGCGAACGTACATATATAGCACATAAAAATATTCAAGGTGATATCATATAAGCTATAACTTATGATAAATATTTACTTCCTTAAGGAAGTCTATAACATAAGAAATGCTAAGATAAATAAAACTTAAAACTAATGCTAGCTCAAGCAAGAAGAAATAGAGAGTAAATGCAAAGTGGGTAAAGAAAAACAAAAATATATTTTAATCGGAGATGGGAACTTTCGGCAACAAAACAAGCAAACTCAAGGCAACCTCTGAATAAGACAGTTCAAAAGAGATATCCCTGGGTTTGTGTAATATTATCTTAATCACCATCTTTCGTGAGAGCAAAAAACCAAATTGGACCTTAACACGTACCCAGTGCACGGTGCTAGCCAAGATATATGGCGTTTGTAAAAAGATGATTAAACGACATGGCTAATTCAATAGGCGGGTTATGACATATGACCCTCTGTCAAAAGGTTGTGTCGAATTTAAATGGTGTCAGAATACAATATGACAATTTACCGTTCATCCACAACCTACCACCGAGGGCGTTATTCAAAACTTGCATGCAATAAGCAATGACGTTCCATAGGTGTAGTTGACCATTGCAAATTAAGGGAGCCAAATTAATTCTCCGAGTCATCTGTCAGAAAGAGACAAATATCCCGTGCCAATCACCGTAAAGGTCGACGATACTGTTTCAAATAATGATTTATAGCAATCAGGTCCTGTTTACACGATTTGTCACCGCCACTGAAAAGATAAAAATGAAATAATATACTTAAAACTATCACAGACCTTACCTTTAAACATTTTCCTATCATTATTCAACTAATTGTGTCTAAAAGTCTTCCTTTAGTTGAGAAGCGACCTTTGTGACCAAGTCCTTGTTCCAAAAACGAAAAAATTTTCATTAAAATAAATAACATTTATAACAAGAGGATTCATAACATGTTATCTAAATAAAAAACAGTATTAATGCTTGCTTATTTAGCGTCGACTATTTCGAAAAATTCACAAAAATAAGGAAAATATACATAGTTGCTGCAATAATTGTTGCTGTTATCGTCATCATCAGCATTACAATAGATGTAAATTAAATCAAGTTAACTCGATTCAAATATTAAAAGCATCTGTAGAAAAATGTTGACCAAGTTTCGTAGAAACGTATTGAACAGAAAATGATACTCAAGCTTACAGTAACAAACTACTATAAAAAATTGTCGAATACATCAAATTCAAGCAAACACGTAAACAGTTTTAAAAAGACATAAAATCCACTAAGATTTAGTCTCCCGTTCGAGGTCTACAGTTGTAACTGCTAATCGATTGCTGGAAGTAAAATATTCCGGTAAGATTTAATTTTCTCTTGTTAGATGTCTTTGACTCGTGTTAGATTGATTAGTGTCATGCCAGATCTATTAGTCTACTATAACATTTATTAGGCTACTGCTGGATGCGTTAGTTTTGTGTTAGATATATTGGTCTACTACTGGATGCATTAGTCTTGTGTTAGATATATTAATCTACTACTGGATGCATTAGTCTTCTGTTGGATGTATTATTCTACTACTGGATGAATTAGTCTTGTGTTGGATATATTAGTCTACTACTGACTCCATTAGTCTTGCGTTGGATACATTAGTCTACTACTGGCTGCATTAGTCTTGTCTTGGATATATTAGTCTACTACTGACTCCATTAGTCTTGCGTTGGATATATTAGTCGACTACTGGCTGCATTAGTCTTCTGTTGGATATATTAGTCTACTACTGACTCCATTAGTCTTCTGTTGGATATATTAGTCTACTACTGACTCCATTAGTCTTGCGTTAGATATTATAGTCTACTACTGGCTGCATTAGTCTTATGTTGGATATATTAGTCTACTATCGGCAACATTAATCTTATGTTAAATATATTATTATACCACTGGCTGCATTAGTCTTGGGTTGGATATATTAGTCTGCTTCTGGCTGTATCAGTCTTGTGTTAAATATATTAGTCTACTACTGGCTGCATTAGTCTTGTGTTGGATATATTAGTCTCCAACCGGCTGCATTAGTCTTGTGTTAAATATATTAGTATACTACTGGCTTCATTAGCCTTGTGTTGGATATATTAGTCTACTACTAACTACATTAGTCTTGTGTTAAATATATTAGACTTCTACTGGCTGCATTAGTCTTGTGTTGGATATATTAATCTACTACTGGCTGCACTATTCTTGTGTTGGATATATTAGGCTACTACTGGCTGCATTGATCTTGTTTGGGATATATTAGTCTACTACTGGCTGCATTAGTCTTGTGTTGGATATATTAGTCTACTACTGACTACATTAGTCTTGTGTTAAACATATTAGACTTCTACTGGCTAAATTAGACTTGTGTTGGATATATTAGTCTACTACTGGCTGCATTAGTCTTGTGTTGGATATATTAGTCTACTACTGGCTGCATTAATCTTGTTTTGGATATATTAGTCCACTACTGGCTGCATTAGTCTTGTGTTGGATATATTAGTCTCCAACCGGCTGCATTAGTCTTGTGGTAAACGTATTAGTATACTACTGGCTTCATTAGCCTTGTGTTGGATATATTAGTCTACTACTAACTAACTTAGTCTTGTGTTAAATATATTAGACTTCTACTGGCTGCATTAGTCTTGTGTTGGATATATTAATCTACTACTGGCTGCATTAGTCTTGTGTTGGATATATGAGTCTACTACTGGCTGCATTGATCTTGTTTGGGATATATTAGTCTACTACTGACTGCATTAGTCTTGTGTTGCATATATTAGTCTACTACTGACTACATTAGTAATGTGTTAAATATATTAGACTTCTACTGGCTAAATTAGTCTCGTGTTAGATATATTAGTCTACTACTGGCTGCATTAGTCTTGTGTTGGATATATTAGTCTACTACTGGCTGCATTAATCTTGTTTTGGATATATTTGTCTACTACTGGCTGCATTAGTCTTGTGTTGGATATATTAGTCTCCAACCGGCTGCATTATCCTTGTGTTAAATATATTAGTCTTCTACTGGCTGCATTAGTCTTCTGTTGGATATATTAGTCTACTACTGGCTGCATTAGTCTTGTGTTGGATATATTAGTCTACTACTGGCTGCATATGTCTTGTGTTGGATATATGAGTTACTACTGGCTGCATTATTCTTGTGTTAGATATATTAATCTAATACTCGATGCATTTGTATTATGTTAGAAATACTAATCTACTTCCGTATGAAATTATCTTTTGTTTGATCTATTGGTCTACTACTGGATGCATTAGTCTTGTGTTGGATATATTAGTCTACTACCAGATGCATTAGTCTTGTGTTAAATATGTTTGTCTACTACTGGCTGCATTAATATCGTGTTAAATATATTAGTCTACTACTGGCTGAACTAGTCTTGTGTTGAATATATGCCTACTATTGGCTACATTAGTCTTGTTTTAGATATACTAGTGTACTACTGGATGCATTAATCTTGTGTTGGATATATTAGTTACTTCTGGCTGCATTAGTCTTGTGTTAAATATATTAGTCTACTACTGGCTGCATTAGTCTTGTGTTAGATTTAATAGTCTACTACTGGTTGCATTAATTTTGTGTTATCTATCTATCTATCTATCTATCTATATATATATATATATATATATATATATATATATATATATATATATATATATATATATATATATATATATATATATATATATATATATATATATATATTAGTGTACTACTGACTGCATTAGTCTTGTTGGCTGTATTAGTCTTGTATTAAATATTATAGTCAAATACTGGCAGCATTACTCTTGTGTTGGGCATATTAGTCTACTACTGGCTGCAATAGTCTTGTGTTAGATATACTGCATCCACTTCTGGATGCATTAGTCTTGTGTTAGATTTATTAGTCTACTTCTGGCTGCATTAGTCTTGTGTGAAATATATGAGTCTACTACTGGTTGCATTAACCTTTTGTGAGATGTATTAGTCTACTACTGCCTGCATTAGTCTTGTGTTTGATATATTAGTCTACTACTGGCTGCATTAGTCTTGTGTTGAATATAATAGTCTACTACCGGCTACATTAGTCTTTTGTTGGATATATTAGTCTACTACTGGCTGCATTAGTCTTGTGTTAGATATATTAGTCTACTACTGGCTGCATTAGTGTTGTGTTGGATATATTAGTTACTACTGGCTGCATTAGTCTTGTGTTGGATATATTAGTCTACTACTTGCTGCATTAGTCTTGTTTTGGATATATTAATCTACTGCTGGCTGCATTAGTCCTGTGTTGGATATATTATTCTACTACTGGATGCATTAGTCTTGTGTTGGATATATTATTTTACCACTGGATGCATTAGACTTTTGTTGGATATATTAGTATATTAGTCTACTACTGGCAAAATTAACCTTGTGTAAAATATATTAGTATTCCACTGGCTGCATTGATCTTGTTTTGGATATATTAGAATATTACTGGCTGCATTAGTCTTGTGTTGGATATAGCAGTTACTGATGGCTGCATTAGTGTTGTGTTAAATATATTAGTCTACAACTGGCTGCATTAGTCTTGGATTAAATTTAATAGTCTACTAGTGGCTGCATTAATCTTGTCTCATATATATTAGTCTACTACTGACTGCATTATCTTGTATTAAATATTATAGTCTACTACTGGCAGCATTAATCTTGTGTTGGACATATTAGTCCACTACTGGATGCTTTAGTCTTGTGTTAAATAAATTAGTCTACTACTGGCTGCATTAATCTTGTGTTAAATATATTAGTCTACTACAGGCTGCATTAGTCTTTTGTTGGATATATTAGTCTACTACTGACTGCATTAGACTTGTGTTGGATATATTATTCGCCATAGGCTGCATTGGTCTTGTGTTAAATATATTAGTATACTACTGGCTGCATCGGTCTTGTGTTGGATATATTAGTATATTACTGGCTGCATTAGTCTTGTGTTCGTTATATTAGTCTGTTACTTTCTGCATTAGTTTTGTGTTAAATATATTAGTATACTACTGGCTGCATTAGTCTTGTGTTAGATATACTAATCTACTACTGGATGCATTATTCATGTGTTGGATATATTAGTTACTAATGGCTGCATTAGTCTTGTGTTAAATATATTAGACTACTACTGGCTACATTAGTCTTGTGCTAAATTTAGTAGTTTACTACTGGCTGCATTAATCTTGTGTTATATATGTTAGTCTACTAATGGCTGCATTAGTCTTGTGATGGATATATTAGTCTACTACCGGATGCGTTAGTCTTCTGTTGGATATATTAGTCTACTACCGGCAACATTATTCTTGTGTTAAATATATTAGTATACCAATGGCTACATTAGTCTTGTGTTGGATATATTAGTCTGCTTCTGGCTGCATTAGTCTTGTGTTAAATACATTAGCATACTACTGGCTGCATTGGTCTTGTGTTGTATATATTAGTCTACTACTGGCTGCATTAGTCTTGTGTTTTATATACTAATCTCCTACCGGCTGAATTAGTCTTGTGTTAAATATATTAGTATAATACTGGCTGAATTGGTCTTGTTTTGGATATCTGAGCATATTCCTGGCTGTATTAGTCTTGTGTTGGTTATATTAGTCTGCTACTGCCTGCATTAGTCTTGTGTTAAATATATTAGTATACTACTGGCTGCATTGGTCTTGTGTTGGATATATTAGTCTGCTACTGGCTGCTTTAATTTTGCGTTAAATATATTAGTATACTACTGGCTGCATTGGTCTTGTGTTGGATATATTAGTCTGCTATTGGCTGCTTTAATTTTGCGTTAAATATATTAGTATACTACTGGCTGCATTAGTCTTGTGTTAGATATATTAATCTGCTATTGGATGCATTAGTCTTGTTTTCGATATATTAATCTACTACTGGATGCATTAGTCTTGTGTTGGAGATATTAGTCTACTACCAGATGCATTAGTGTTGTGTTAAGTCTATTAGTCTACTACACGCTGCATTAATCATGTGTTTATATATATATATATATATATATATATATATATATATATATATATATATATATATATATATATATATATATATATATATATATATACTACTGGCTGCAATAGTCTTGTGTTGGATATATTGCTCTACTATTGGCTGCATTAGTCTTTTGTTAAATTTATTAGTCTATTACTGTCTGCGTTAGTCTTGTGTTGTATATATTAGCCTACTACTGGCTGCATTATTCTTGTGTTGAATATATTAGTTTACTACTGGCTGCATTAGTCTTGTGTTAGATATACTAGTCTACTTCTGGATGCATCAATCTTGTGTTGGAGATATTAGTTAGTAAAGGCTGCATTAGACTTTTGTTAAATATATTAGTCTAATACTAGCTGGATTAGTTTTGTATTAAATATTATAGTCTACTACAGGCCGCATTAATCTTGTGTTGGACATATTAGTCTACTACTGATGCTTTAGTATTGTGCTAAATATATTCGTCTACTACTGGATGCATAGACTTGTGTTAAATATATTTTTCTAATACTGCCAACATTAGTTTTCTGTTAAATATATTATTCTACTACTGGCAGCATTAGTCGTGTGTTAAATATATTAGTCTTCTACTGGCTGCATTGGTCTTTTTTTTTGGAAATATTAGTCTACTACTGGCTGCATTAATCTGTTTTTTGAATATATTAGTCTACTACCAGATTTTTGGTCTCGTGTTAAATATATTAGTCTTCTACTGGCTGCATTAGTCTTGTGTTTGATATATTAGTCTACTACCAGATACATTACTGTTGTGTTGGATATATTAGTCTACTACTGGCTGTATTTGTCTTGTGTTGGATATATTAGTCTACTACTGGGTGCATTTGTCTTCTGTTAGATATATTAGTTTTATACCCAATGCATTTGTAGTATGTTAGATATACTAATCTACTACTTTATGCATTTATCTTTTGTTTGATATATTGGTCTACTACTGGATGCATTAGTCTTGTGTTGGATATATTAGTCTACAACCGGATGCATTAGTCTTGTGTTAAATATTTTAGTCTACTACTGGCTGCATTAATATTGTGTTAAACATATTAGTCTACTACTGGCTGCATTAGTCTTGTGTTGAATATATTAGTCTACTACTTTCTGCATTAGTCTTGTGTTAGATATACTAGTCTACTGTTGGATGCATTAGTCTTGTGTTGGATATATTTGTTACTCCTGGCTGCATTAGTCTTGTGTTAAATAAATTATTCTACTACTGGCTGCATTAGTCTTGTGTTAAATTTAAGAGTCTACTACTAGCCACATTAATCTTGTGTTGGACATATTAGTGTACTACGGGATGCTTTAGTCTTGTGTTAAACATATTAGTCTACTACTGGCTGCATTAGTCTTGTGTTAAATATAATAGTCTACTACTGGCTGCATTAGTCTATATTGGATATATTATACTACTGCTGGATGCATTAGTCTTGTGTTAGATGTATTAGTCTACTACTGGCTGCATTAGTCTTGTGTTAAATATATTAGTCTACTACTGGCTGCAGTAGTCTTGTATTGGATATATTAGTATACTACTGGATACATTAATCTTTGGTTGATATATTAGTCTACTATCGGCTATATTAGCCTTGTGTTGGATATATTAGTCTACTACTGGCTGCATTAGCCTTGTGTTGGATATATTATTCTACTACTGGCTGCATTAGTCTTGTGTTGGATATATTAGTCTACTACCGGCTACATTAGCCTTGTGTTGGATATATTAGTCTACTAATGGCTGCATTAGTCTTGTGTTTGATATATTAGTATACTACTGGATGCATTAATCTATTGTTGGATATATTAGGCTACTTCCGGCTACATTAGCCTTGTATTGGATATGTTAGTCTACTACCGGCTGCATTAGCTTTGTGTTGGATATATTAGTCTACTACTGGCTGCATTTGTCTTGTGTTAGATATATTAGTCTAATACTCGATGCATTTGTCTTGTGTTGGATATATTAGTCTACTACTGGCTTCATTAGTCTTGTGTTAGCTATATTAGTCTACTACTGGCTGCATTAGACTTGTGTTAGATATATTAGTCTAATACTCGATGCATTTGTCTTGTGTTGGATATATTAATTACTACTGGCTGCATTAGTCTTGTGTTAGATATATTAGTCTAATACTCGATGGATTTGTCTTGTGTTGGATATATTAATTACTACTGGCTGAATTAGTCTTGTGTTGGATATATTCGTCTCTTACCGGCTGCATTAGTCTTGTGTTGGATATATTAGTCTACTACCGGCTTCATTAGTCTTGTGTTAGATATATTAGTCTAATACTCGATGCATTTGTCTTGTGTTGTATATATTAATTACTACTGGCTGCATTAGTCTTGTGTTAGATATATTAGTCTAATACTCGATGTATTTGTCTTGTGTTGGATATATTAATTACTACTGGCTGCATGAGTCTTGTGTTGGATATATTAGTCTACTACCGGCTGCATTAGTCTTGTGTTGTATATATTATTCTACTACTGTCTTCATTAGTCTTTTGTTAGATATATTAGTCTACTACTGGCTGCATTAGTCTTGTGTTGGATATATTAGTCTACTACTGGCTTCCTTAGTCTGGTGTTAAATATATTAGTCTACTACTGGCTGCATTAATTTTGTTTTGGATATATTAGTATACTAACAGATGCATTAGTCTTGGGTTAAATATATTAGTCTACTACTGAATGCATTAGTCTTGTGTTGGATATATTGGTCAACTACTGGATGCATTAATCTTGTGTTAGATATATTAGTCTACTACTGGCTACATTAGTCTTGTGTTAAATATATTAGTCTACTACTGCCTGCATTAGTCTTGTGTTAAATATATTAGTCTACTACTGGATGCATTAGTCCTGAATAAGATGTGTTAGTCTCTTCTTGGATGTTTTGGTCTTCTGTTAGATTAATCTTATTTTAAATCTCTAAGTCTCCTGTTGGAATTATTAAACTACTGTTTGATGCATTTATCTCGTGTTACATGTATTAGACTCCTTTTAAAGTTATCTTTATTTCTCTTATAATTATTAGTTTCATTTTAGATATATTGGTCTCATATTAGATTTAGTAATCTCAGTTATGAAGTAGATTTCTGTTGGGTTTATTAGTCTCTTGTTGGAAACAGCAGTCCCCTAGTTGTATTATTCTCCCTTTGAATGTGATTGAGTGCTTTTAGCTTCATAAGTATCGCGTTCTTATGGTTAAATAAATAGATAAATAAATAAATAAATAAATAAATAAATAAATAAATAAATAAATATTTCGACCATGAAACTTGAACTTTGATTTTCATTCTCAATTAATGTCACTGTTTTTTTCTTATATTTTAATATTTTTTTAAAAAAATCTAACCAAAAGGGCGAATACTTATTTAGTAATAAGTTAAACACAGTGATACCATCAAATCCAGTTCCAGTATTACCAGGTGGGCAATTAGCAGCTATGAGGTGGGCCAGCAAAATTCGTACAGGTGCCTTAAAACCACATATCGAGGGATATGACAGATGTCAAACAAATATTTTGTTCCTAAATAAAGATAAAATATATCTTCTTATTCAGCTTTGCACTGAAAGCCACTGAACTTATTAAACTTATAACTTGTATACGAGTCAGGGACCGTCAGGTACAGGAATTAGTCACATGGATCGAGAGTAAAGCAATCTACCTTATGTTTTAAACCTTAATTCACTCTTCAGTGTTTACATCAACTTCGTCCTTGATTTGTTACACTTATGATGTACATGTATACATAGATGATGTCAATAATAAATTAATCACATATCTTATTACATTCCTTTCTTATAGATCAGTCGGCTTCTCTGCATCTTCCGCCAGGATAAAGTTATTCTTGATATACGGAGTACGTTCCCATGTGTAACCATTAGCCCATTCACACGACTTTTGGAATTTTATAAAAGATCTGAGGCAAGTAAAAGAATTTATAATCTACGTGCATTGTTACTGAACGAAGGTATCATCAGAGACGACAGGAGCAGGGTTGGAAAAAGGTGTAATGGTATGTTTGATTCTACATCACATATATATATATATATATATATATATATATATATATATATATATATATATATATATATATATATATATATATATATATATATATATATACAGAGAGAGAGAGAGAGAGAGAGAGAGAGAGAGAGAGAGAGAGAGAGATCCAATAAACTGACGACGAACAGTACGAAACTAGTAACTAACTAGCCTAAGCGCTTTCGACTCTTAATGAGTCTTTTTCAAACACAACGTTTTTGTGTTTATTTGTTTGTCGTATATATGTTTTGTATTTGCCTTTAAAAAAGACTCATTAAGAGTCGAAAGCGCTCAGGCTAGTTAGTTACTAGTTTCGTACTGTTCGTCGTCAGTTTATTGCATCTATTTTAATTAATCCCTGACACACGTGATCCCTTGGTGGATCCAGTACGCTTGAAAGGGTTTGTTATTCATATGGCGAATAACAACCCTTTCAAGCGTACTGGATCCACCAAGGGATCACGTGTGTCAGGGATTAATTAAAATAGATGCAATAAACTGACGACGAACAGTACGAAACTAGTAACTAACTAGCCTGAGCGCTTTAGGGAATTATACAACGTTTTCAGTTTCTGCATCTAGTCTATACAAGCTGGTTGTATTTATAGTTTTAGCACATGTGAAGACAGCCATGTAGAGGTTTACAAACACAACGTTTTTGTGTTTATTTGTTTATCGTATATATGTTTTGTATTTGCCTTTGAAAAAGACTCAGTAAGAGTCGAAAGCGCTTAGGCTAGTTTGTTACTAGTTTCGTACTGTTCGTCGTCAGTTTATAGTTTATATATATATATATATATATATATATATATATATATATATATATATATATATATATATATATATATATATATATATATACTTTTCTCTGAGGAATGTTAGTATCAAGAAAAAGGAAACGATAAAGATGACGGTTACATATATTGAAGAAAAAGAAGATGGTGTTAAGAGGTTAGATGACTGAGAAGTGTTCAATATATCTAGTGGGAACTAGTTTACCATAGTTGCCTGGCTCCGCAGCAACTAGATACGACTGTGACTTTTAAGGAGTTTATAAGGAATCCGTGTTACTCATCGTTGAAAATTCTAATGGGATAAACTTTGCCTTGATGAGCGAATTTACACGATTCTTTATAGGTCCAATTATTTGGGGTGAAACTGTGATAGGATCATTTTCACAGCTCATGGATATGAAATAGACATCTGCCTATCAGTTGGTCCATTGAAAGTATGAAATAGACATCTCTCTATCAATAAGTCCATTAGAAGTAATGGCTGATGACACACATTCAAAACATTTCAATCATTTAAAGTCACAACTGTTAGTAAAAGCCCTTGAAATCAGGTACGTTCATAGGGATACAAAGACAAAATTAACATACGTACACACGGATGCACATAGATTCATTAACATACGTACACACAGATTACAGACACATTAAGATACATACACATGAATAAACATAATGCAGTAACATACATTAGGACACAAGCACACAAAGAAAAACATCACGTACTGTCACATAAGAAAATTTAATTGGTGGTCAATTGTTTTTTTTTAAATAAAAAATGAAATTTCATATTTTTGGGACCTAAAATTAAATGTGCAGTCATTGCACGAAACTTAGATTTAATGTTAATCCATAAATACTGGAAATGACCCAATATGACGATAGTTGCTCGATCTAAAACATGTCACAAGAGTATTGTAGCATAGCTGTATTTTAAAAAAAAATATATATCTAAGAAAAAAATTATGCAATAAGTTTCCATAACTGACTACATTAGCGTGCTTTTAAAAATAATATTTTCATTTTTGTGACTGGAAATTTCGATAGTGTATAAATAAACAATAAAAGTTAGATTATTATTATAATACGTTAATATTATACGAATATCATCATGTCAGTGAATTTAAAGAATAACGTTACTCACGCTAAAAACTGAAATAGCACGAATTCCATAAATATTTGCTACGCATGCGCGTTTGTCCCAGTAATATAAATACTAATCGACTCTATCGAGGAATTTTGAATTAGTGTATCACATCTGTATGCGAAAACATTGTTATTGTAATCGAAGAATCTTTATAGACTTACTTTTGCTTTGTGCATGAACGATATTCTAAAGAGAAAATTTAGCGGGCAAAAATGAAATAAAGCGATTAAAACTATTTAACGACCTATCGTGGCTAGTTGTGAGATTAAAGATAGACTGGATAAAGGATTGGTGATAATCAATGTACCGGAACGACTTTGATCAACATGCGGGTCAAGATAAAAGAGCTGCATCTTACAGATGCTTACGATATATCTTCACCTTACTCGTGGAGACAAGGTGATGGAGTAGAAATCGTCAGATATTGCAATACAAGAGGGAATGGTGCCCACAGAGTTATAATAAATATTTTATACAATAAATACCCGGGCCGAACAACACTTTTATATATATTTTGTTTGAACAAGAACTAGGAGAGGCCCGGTTGTTTCTTTTCTCAGGGCCTGTGATCACTCTTCTACGGCCCTGGACACAGAAAATGTCCAAGACAACATTCAATTGATCCTTTAGGCGATGATAGGATAAAGTTGTCGTTTCATTGACATTTGGAAATAACGTAGACCTTGAGTTAATAATATTTTGATATATAGCGTAGGACACCATTGGGCATCCGCAATAATTTTTCTGTGTGTGTGTGTGTGTGTGTGTGTGTGTGTGTGTGTGTGTGTGTGTGTTATGACATTACGGATTGGGTGGGGTGCAACGCCAAAAAATCAAAGAGATATATTTATGTACTGCACAGCTGTATCCCCCACCCACCAAGATTCCCATAGGCCTTACTATAGTAACATTTTAGAGTAACATAGGACTTATATATAAGCCATTTTGAAATAAAACGCCTTATGTTAGGGACATTTGAAAATGACGAGATCTTATTTAAGGGACATTTACAAGTGGCAATTCCTTATTTTTGGAACATTTGGAAATATCATACGCCTTAATTTTATATATTTAGAAATAGCGCAGCCCTTATATTATGGACGTTAAGAAATAGCGTATGTCTTTTTATGACATTTGGAAATAATGTCGGCATTATTTAAAGTAAGGCCACTTAATCAAATAATACTTTATGCATCGTCGCTAAGGCTTTACAGAATCAAAGAAAATAAAACATGCATGAGTATAAAGCATCAATATCCTTTTGGACTGTTATCTACTTCACAAACATATATACACACATATGTCCATCAAGCCAGCCAGCCGTACCGTACATAAATTATTTATCTACCTAGTCATCAAGCCATTATTCCATCCAACCATGTATTCATCCATCCATAATACAACACTATATGTATCGTCCAACAAAATCATAGCTTTTCTGACCACCCCTTTTAACGATTCCCATTTGACTGTATTAAATAGTCAGTGTCTTGACCCTTAGATAAATATTTCTTATTGACTTGGAAAGAGATGTCATTTAAAAAAAAATCAGAATACTTAATTAAAACGTGCCTCAATTAAGGTAGATAAATGTATATAAATTGCCCACCAGTTTGCGACCGGTTTTGCGACATGGATGAAACGGACAGAAGTACATTTTAACTTTTAAGTTAATGTCAGAATATAACTACATTATTAACAAGGTTACTGTGCCTTTAAGATTAAAATGACATAAAACTGTCTCTAAAATATTTTGACACGTCGAAATATTTTTTACTAAGGTGAATCATTTCCAATATAAAGTGATTCTTTGTGTAACTTGAGTAATGAAAAAAAATATTCTGACGTGCGTGTTAGTACCACCATTATTTTCAGTAAACTTTTTACACCATTACGTTCAGTAAACGTTTTAAACCATTACTTTTAACTTTTATTCCTCTATCGCATGATAAATGTTGATGTAAGTTGATTTTGAAGCAAGGTGAGTTTTTCAAATGAAAATACCTATTCAGATATCTCTTATCATTATTTGAGAAGTCTGCATGCATTAAAACAAATGCTGTAAGCATGCTACAACTCTAGAAAAATTACATTTTTTTATTTAAAAAAATCTTCAAATTCAATCAAGGGGTTATCTCGGAATGGTACCCACAGTAAAACAAACTGTTCGGTGCCCTCGTTCATTTTTATTTTTGTTTTAATGCAATTTCTATAATTCAAAACAATTTTCAATTTACGTTAACATGAACAATTTTTGGATAATGTCAGTCCTAAATGTGTTTTTAATTTCGATAAATCCAATCGCATCAATAATTTTCACGTATCATCGTTTGCTTTTATATTTATATGTCTTAACATTAATGTCGCTTGTCTCTTGACTTGTTCTTACGCATGAAGATATCGCATTAATTGAGTTCAGGAGAAAATTGTGATTCAGAAACCTATCATTAAAACTTTAAATAGTTTGCAACATGTATTAGAAATTTTAAATCAAATTGATCTCAAAGATAAACCGATTCTCAAAATATCCTGCCCTAATTTTTAAAAAACATTTGTTCTCGAAATTATGCCAGCCTCCGAAATAAGATTTTCTTAAGTTCTTACGTACGATATTCGTACATGATTACGTGCGTCTCATAACGAGAATTATGTATGCTTTTTCCCTACGTTTCCCTTATAATTTTACGTAATTTTACGTCAATTACCTGACAGCCGTTGCGTCTGTATCTCTTAGTCTATGCAGTTTGTGAGCATTAATAAGTAGAATAAACAACATAGATCCTGATATTCATTAATGAGAAGGGAGATCAGGGTCTATTTTGTCTGTAGTTGGACCCAACTTATAAACGATAGTAAGTGGAAAGAGAAGCTTGCATCTTCATAGAAAAACCATCTGTTTGGAAATATACATGAAGCCATCACTGAATCATTTCGGAAATCTCTACCATTTACTTCACCAACAATGAATTTAATGTCATGATATTAGAAGTAAATCACATTCACTTGATTCACAACAACAATTTCAGATTCACAGAAAACGTTTTCGTATAATCAATCGCCTTTTTTAAAATTCTACCTCAAAATTAAAATGTTTCAGAAAAAGCTATTAAAATTATTACTAAATAATTAATATATTTCACGACTTTGTTTAATTAATGTAACATACGACTTAGTGTTTAATTAATATGATATAAAACTTAATATATGACTTACTCTTTAATTAATGTAATATACGACCTAACGCTTAATTTATATAATACACGACTTACTGTTTAATTGATATAATATACGACTTACTGTTTATATAATATAAGACTGCTTCATTTGCATGGTGTGTGACAAACGTTTATGCTTTGTAAATTTTAGTCCAATTTGAAAATGTATATTTACTTCAATGTTTAGTAGTACTAGACGATAAAGTGACACATATCAATATCGATACTTTACGTCATGACATCACTAATACAGTAATTGCTTAGTTTTTTTTTTCCCTGTTCAATTATGTATTATCTCCCTTTTTCACAATCTTCTCGATTGCGCAGTTTAAAAGGTTGCTACACTTAGGTTTTCCGGTCATCAGATTTTTACAAGAGGTTATTGGTCCTACACATGATGGGAATGGTGCGTTTGTATTTTGTTAACAAAATCATCAAACAGTTGTCTCTGACATTTGGAAATAGTGCAATATCTTTCGATGCCAGATAACACTATAAAGGCTATTGCATTATCATGCCGTCAAAGACTTTGTTCTTTATTTGCATAAACTTGTTCAGTTCTTGATGCTCATGTAATAAAGGACATTTACTTTTGATCACACAAGTTCGCATTCAAAGACTCATGCTCTCCGATATTTCGTAAAATTAAATTTAAGTGATATTTATAAAAACATAAAGGTGGAAGCAAAAGAGATGTAAATTTCAATGACTCAGTTTAAGAAAATTATCAATTAGCAAAACTACTTAGACTGCTAGGACCATTAATTTCCTTGAAAATGTATATACTATAAAAAAAATTATGTTCGGTGTTTATATTCATGATCTAAATTTTAGTATCTGCAAGCCTGTTCTAGTTTATATGCTTCTTACAAAAATAATGGCTGTATTTGAATTGTTGACTGGTATGTACTTGTAGATAAAAGAAATTACCTGAGCACGTAGCTGTTGTTTACATTTTTTTATCGTTTCGTTATTTCATCCAACTATCATTCTCATTGTAGTAACAAAAGTTATAATAATAATAAAAAAAACAGAATTCGCCGTAACAAAGAAAGCTTTGTCACCTTGTAGCCCTGCATGCAGGATATGGCCTCCCACATCTGAAAAGTATAACCACAAGCCACGAATACCTGCTACGCGTTTGATTGTGTATGATCGAAGAACTGTGAAGGGAAAATTAGTTGCTGATCAATGGTTGATTCTGATTAAAGTATCACTTTGTGATTCTTTAAAACAAAATTACGTTTTGGATAAGATTACTGTGGTGTAAAAATGAAACGAAATTCCTTTGATGCATACAAGAAAGGCACATACATAATTTGACCAAGTTCATTTTTTTATGGCCATAACAGCGTAAAAACAAAATATAAAGTAAACAAATGCGTAAAACAACAACAACAACAATCCACAAGTGTTCTTATAATTCATAGTTTGCCGTCAGAAAAATAAACATGTCCATAAAGATACGTGGACACGTGTTTAACTTACGCTTCTTTATTTTAACTACATTACATGTCATTATAGAGTTTTCCACAAATATAGGAATACATGAAACACAAGGACCACCTATACATATATATATATATATATATATATATATATATATATATATATATATATATATATATATATATATATATATATTATTTTGTTCGTTGATCTTGTAGTAGTTTAAATCACTAATCTCCGTGACTTTTGGGCATTCTTTAAAAAAAAAATATTGGTATGAATTTTAGGTGAAAAGCATCGGTAAGAAATATTAAGCGCGTTCCAGGTAAGTTGTTAAGACTAAAATTATCGGCTTCCAATTTAGCACATGCAGATCACTTTTGCACCAGGTAAGCTGTTACCACTAACGGTTTCTAGCTTATTCGGCGTACTTTTACAGGTAAGTTGTTACCACTTAAATTATTGATTTCCCGATTAGTCCAGGTACAGTACACGTGCACCAAGCAATACCGGATTTAGGCATAAGCTAAACAAGCTACAGCTTAGGACCCCAAAGTCTGAACTCAGTCTGAAGGGGCCCTTCAAATTTATTTTATACCAAATATGGCCTCTATAGCTTCCCATAGCTTAGAGCCTCGCTTTGTATAAATCCGGCACTGGCATCAAGTGAGATATTTCTACCAACATTATCGGATTCCATCTATATCCATGTACATTACAACTTATTCAGGTAAGTTATTACCACTAAAATGATTTATTTCCGACTTAATGTATTAATTGTTTTAAAAAAAATGAAGTTGCATTATCCCAATTGGCAAAAGTGACTCCTGGCTCACCACACTACTACTAAACACCTGCAGCTTTCACATTTTGAAATGATGGGTCGTTTAAACAGACAACCATATACGCACGCACGTATACACATACAAACATACACGCACACATGCGCACGTAAACGCACACATGTGCACACACATACACACACTCACACGCACACAAACGCAAGCACGCGCATACGCGATAGAATAGACGAATGGAAACAATGGTTTATTACCTGCAAATGGGTGCCCCAAGTGGCCGATTGGTCTAAAGTTCTCACCGTTATGAATCACTGCCATCTCACTTCTGTAGGCGTGGGTTCAAGCTTCGGGCTCGGCCAATATGGGTACGTGAGAAGGCTTGCCAGTAGCTTCTCGTGGGTCGGTAGTTCTTTCCTGATTTACCCGGGTTCTTTTTCCACTATTTATACAGGCCGCCACGTATAGCCTATATTGTGCTGATAAATGGCGATAAACCCTATAACAACAACACTTGCCTACAAATGTAACTAGAACTTTTTGACACAGTAAAGTACAACTGATTAGATGCGGATGTGTTAAATCTTTGGTACCGACATAAAAGTATATCTGCATCGAATAATGTTTAACAGACCAATTTTGGGCCTAATATAAGATAAAATGTATCATTGTTTTAATAAACTGCTCAGCGTTAAACTGCTCGTGTTTCAGTCCTAAGTGTTTACTATCTATATAAATTGCCTCCCTGACTTGTTTATTACTAACGAAAATAATAATATAGTATATGGTTAGTATTTAAGAAACAACATGCATAATTAATTACTGGAAGATCCTATAGACCATTCTTAGAATATATTTATGTACTCATGTGACCCTGGGTCAATGAATCCAAAACGAGGCTAAGCTTAGGCACCAGCTTATAGATTTGTTTAAGCCAGGGGACTTACTTATGGCAGATAAAGGTTATATAAAAATTAATTTTAATAAACAGATTAATAGAATATCACATACATAAAATGACAAAAAAATTATTGTTAGTCAGTATTCTTCCAACTTATTTTTACTTTATCTAATGTCTGCATGTACATATGTCGCCATCTTCCTAGCTTAGCCTCGTTTTCGCGATACATTAATATTCATGAGGATCTCATTAGGAATGATCTATAAAAGAGCATACCGCACTTTCATATTTAAGTTGTGTTTAGATCCTGATTTAGCCAGTAGGGGTAGATAAGATATACGGTGAGAAGTAGGCGTCAATGCGGTTCGCATTAAACATCTTCATAAACTATCCACAGGTAAAAGTCAGGCAGACGCCAGTAATTGAGTCCTCACTATCTAATTGAAATCCACCAACACAAGGAGACAACCATCTTGGGAAGGTAGTGCGTTTTATCCATAATGGAGAACGTGGCGAACTCGGTGGAATATCAAAGGTTTATGATGAGTAAAATAGCCCAAAATAACTCCATTAATAGCTGGCAAATATAGCAAGCCTGGAGTACAAAGGCATTTGACAGTTTAATTCTTAAATAATGAAAAATACAAAATATCATGGAGGCATGCTATCAATAATATCTCCGACACTATCACTGATCAAAAGCCGTACTAGATATAAATGGACACATCTACATTAGCTTTCTTTAATCAACAAAGTCGGACATTATCAGGTGTTAAAATCATAATAATTTAGGCATTCTTTGTCGGCGTGGATTTCTCTCACACTGACAACCAAAACACGTTTTATTGAACTTATATATTAAAAACAGTTTTCAGGTGAAAGATTAGTCTTCTTACTTTGCACAACAAACTAAAATAAATGTAAGAAAACAGGCCCTTGCCTCAATCCATTTCATCTAGTACCACATCTAAAAAGGGCATATGTATGTTTAGGGTTTTAATGGTACGTCAGCACAATACCGGAATAACGGCTGTATGATAATCCTAAAAGTTATGTTCTACAAATCTAAAGATGAGGACTTGCAAAATAAAATTATGAAGTCAAATTCTCCCAAATAACCATAAATTAATGGTATGATATAAAGAAAGATACAGAGTAAAGGTCTTGAAAGCTTGTAAGAGAATAAATTATAAGGTTTAACAAATGTAAATATTTTAGAATATAGGATCACCATTTTTTGTGAAAACCACATTTCACAAAATGTCTCTGGTGGTACATCATCAAAACTTAATTGAGTTTTGCATTAAAACAGTGACTGGCTCACATGAAAAAGGAATGTAAAATTATAACCAAGAGATCGTGATGAAAACAAGAAGAAAAAATGTTATATACCTTATTTGACTAGCTGCAATTTCTACTTAACGAGCAAAAAACCAACAATTTAAACATAATTTTTGTTCAGCTAGGTATAATCATTTCGTTTTTGGGGTCTGGATTCTGATCATAATTTCACGGACAACATCGTGTACCATTAAGTAATTCAACCATATCCGCAATTTTAAACTCTGAGTCACCAGTGAAGCGTTTAGAAGGTCACACTACACTTAAAATCCCATCTAGACACTTTTTTTAAAAATTCAAATTGAGTTCCTAAATTTATTTAGTTTATCCGAAAAATGTATTATCTTTCTCATGTTCAAACTTCTCTTTGTGGGTTATCTTTTAAAATTACATGCCACTAAACCGAAGAACCGTAAGGAATAAAATTTCTGATAATAAATCCGCTTCTCTTCGTAATTGCCCCTATTGCAAAAAAGAACGTCATTTCGAATTGCTACAGATTGAAACCTAAGCAGCAGAATATAGACAGAACTATTCCGAATTATATTTTTTCCTAAGAGGTCAAGGTCGCAGTCATGTATTCTAGTGCTGTAACCTGAAGGTACTTTCCGCGTGTACACCTATTATAATAAAGTGAACAGTGTGGTAGGAACAGATTCATTTCTCTTGCCAAGTATCGATGAACAGTATGAGAGAAACAGATTCATTTTTCATGCCAAGTATCGATCATCAAGTGTGCCATATTTCAAAAATATTGAACGAACAACATATAAATTATTCCACAATCGAGAAGGAATGTTTGGCTTTGATGTTGGCTTTGCAACGCTTTGAATGGTATATTAGTGCAGCCTCGTTTACGAGTGTTGTATTCAGTGATCGCGAGCCCCTTATATCAAAGAAATGACAAACGTTAGAGATGTTTAAGATGGAATTTGATGTTGCTTTAATATAATATTGACATCAGTCACATCAAGGGATAAGATAGTCTAATTGCATATGCATTTTTACGTGCATATAAGTATCACATTGTTTATGTATATTTTGTATCATTCTTACGACAATTATATGATTTTAATTGCTAAAGTGTCACGTGTACGTTTTACAAATATATAAAAGAAAGCTTTATTGTATAAATCTTTCTTGTCTTTATGAGAGGAGGTGTTGTGTATATTTAGTTTGTATTGTGTGTTGGCATTGCCCGATGATTAAATGTTTTGTTTATCCATATTGTGTTATTGACCTTGGTCAGTCATTGGATTAGGGTCTGTCTGACTAATGTCTCATAATTTTGTGAAAAACACTACATTGCTAATATATCTCTATAGTTTTATATTGTATATTAATTAATTGGAGGTTAATCTGTTACAAATGTTGAGTTCGAAGTCAATTTTTCAGACAGTAAGAATGTTCTTTAGAGCTAGTTGTTTAAGAAATTGATTGGAAAATGACCCTTATCTTGCCTCTGCTATTGTGTCTTAGCTTTGTTAGCTTATAAATTAAATATTCTTTACTTTACGAAAGTACTCATATAATATGAATAGTGGGATCAGTCTTATTGTGGTGTTCGGTTTTAATTTAGAAGGAGTTTTTGTTATTTAAATAATTCACTTGAAATTACAAGTGCTCAGTAATTTCGAACTAAATCATTAATTTTTGATTAGTGTGAATTAATCCAAGGACATTTTGGAATATATAATTTAATACATCAAGACTAAGCAAAAAAACACTATTCCAGGTTATTGGCACAGCCGTACATTCGAAATTGGAATTGATTTGGAACACCGTTGAAATTCATTCGGAATATTTTGTACGTTTAGGTTTGTGATATAACTTTTAAGACTATCTAGGATTTATTTCACAATATTGTAAGTTCTTTTTAAATTGTCACTTTTTATATTTCAGAAAATAAATTATGTATTGCATTTTACAAAATATGTAGATTTTCGCTCACTGATGTACTGACTTTAAACCCATAAAGTCGTAACAAGAGATAATTTGGTATATTCCATAATAACTAGAACTGTACTTGAAAATATCAATAGCGAGGAGATGCTTAAAGATTTTATACGAAAAAGAGTTTAACTTTACCCCCAGAAACTTTTTTTTTGAATGGATGAATAGTAATAGGGAACCTCTTTTGATACCCAGCGAAGGAATGAACCCAAGTTTCGTCAGATGATTGCTAATTCTCTCGCTACAAGGATCACGAAACAAGCCAGAGCTGCACATGTCTGATGGAAACCAAAGGACATAATTGAACCCGTTGTAAAAGAGGTTGCAGAAAGATGATAAATGTTTTTCAGACAAACTTCACATACTAGTGAACGAGCAGCTAGCAGCGGCGTATTTGAATGAAGACTCTCCCTTTTTTCCCCGGCAAAAACTGCCCTGATTGACAGCTGAGGTTAATAATAATATTGATGTAGTAGACCTGAGTGGCCGGATGGTCCAAGACACTCTTTACATATCATTCACACATCTCACCGCTGTCTGCTTGAGTTCGAGTCGCGGTTGTTTCAACATTAGTGCGGGAGAACGCTTGCCAGCAGTTTTCTGTGGGCGAGTGGTTCTTCCTCAACCAAATATATTGGCAGCCATGTATATCATGTGATGAAATATGGTATTAAACCCCAGAGACGGAAACGAAAAGAAACCATATATAAAAGATAATCATACCTAAGTATGGCCACCTTCATGATCGTCAGCAAGGCACAAACAACGAGGCAAATGTGCAATTAGCACGCAAAGTATATGAATCGAAGTTGACCCAGATATTGACACAGTAATCACATCAACGGTGTCAAAAATTACGTCAGAAATAACGTAACAGTAGGAACGTTTGTTGATATTTTGGGTGTAACAGTTTTCAGCACATGATAGCACATGGCGGGCAGTATAGTAGATGGACCCGGGAAAACACCAGTAAGGGGTCAGGACCAGTTTTATGTTAAAGTTTAATGTCGCATGCACCTACCTAATATAAAATTCATGAAAAATATACATAAGTGACGTCAAAAAGGTCCATGTTTTTGAATAGGTATTATGAAGGCATGGTATACACGAATACATTATGAAAGTAAAATAGACAGTAATATAAATAGGCATGGAATACACGAATACATTATGAAAGTAAAATAAACAGAAATATAAATAGGCATGGTATACACGAATACATCATGAAAGTTAACTAGACAGAAATAATAATAGGCATGGTATACACGAATACATTATGAAAGTAAAATACATATATAAATAGGTATGGTATACCCGAATACATTACGAATGTAAAATAGATAGAAATATAAATAGGCATGGTATACACGAATACATTATGAAAGTAAAATAAAAATATAAATAGGTATGGTATACACGAATACATTATGAAAGTAAAATAGACAGAAATATAAATAGGCATGGAATGCACAAATACATTATCAAAGTAAAATAGATAGAAATATAAATAGGTATAGCATACACAAATACAGTATGAAAGTAAAATAGATAGAAATATAAATATGTATAGTATACACGAATACATTATGAAAGTAAAATAGATAGAAATACAAATATGTATGGCATACACGAATACATTATGAAAATAAAATAGACAGAAATAAGATAGGCATGGCATACACGAATACATTATGAAAGTAAAATACATATATAAATAGGTATGGTATACCCGAATACATTATGAATGTAAAATAGATAGAAATATAAATAGGCATGGTATACACGAATACATTATGAAAGTAAAATAGATAGAAATATAAATACGTATGGTATACCTTAATACATTATGATTTTAAAATAAAAATATAAATAGGTACGGTATACAGCAATAAACTATGAACGTAAAATACATATAAATTTAAATAGGTACGGTATTCAACAATACACTATAATTGTATAATAGATGAAATGATTGCAGACCATCTAGAAAATGTATAGCAATGAAAATATTACAATTGCAAAAAAAAAAAAGACACAGAAAAGGGAAATCCAGTAATAGAATATTAGAAAATTAATAATACTGTATAAAAAAGCAATACTAACAAACTTTTATAAACATTGGAACTTTAGCATTATGAAAGAAAGGAAAGAAAGATTAAATACTAAAAGCATACACACACAATAACAAGCAGAGCGATATTATATAAAATGAATAAATGAACAGAGCGACAAGTACACATGCAAATAACAGCGAAAAGGATGGCTGAACTATGCCTTAAACTAGAACAATAGAACATAAATGGAGCAGAATAAAGATAAGGTAAATCTGGAGATATGTACGCTTAAAACTAAAAACATTGGGGATATATACGGTAAAAAAAGAAAGAATCCTGGAAGATTTAAGATACGAGAGAAAATAAGCACAGATGCTAAGGAAATCATTAAAAAAGTATGAATATATTAAAAACAGTTATTAACTAAACAAAACACTGTAAACAAAACTATATTTTGAGATAGCGTGGAGTTCAAGACAAATATTCGAATTAGCTAATAAGTAGTGTGATAATTATATAACAGAAAGAAAAAAATCAAATAAAATAATTAAATGAATTTAAATCACTAGAACCTGATGTCATTATAGCAGAATGCTTTTATTAAAAACATATTCGAAAGAGAAATAAAACCAGTTTTAGAAATAGCATATAATAATATATCCTCAGAAGCAGAAATGCCATCTTCGATAAAAGAATTGGTCGTAACTTTATCGTATGCAGGAAAGATAACTTAAGAATTGGAGACATATATCATTGAATGAAACATAGTTTTGCAAGTATAGCTCTGGAAAAGAATTGGGTTTAGAAATTGGGTAAAACAAACACTAGACAAAAGCATGTTATCACATTCAAATAAATGGAGCAAATACTGACAAGATTTGCATTGCATGTTTAATGGAGACACCTTGAAAATTAAAAAAAAAAACAACCAATAAATATAAATATTAGTGGAAATTATATGTCGAATCTAGAGGAAGACAAAACAATAATACAAAACTCGAACAACTACTGGACGTGGAAACTCCATTACACATCTGGAAAAGAATGTTAAAATTTTGGTAAAACATTGTGGGAAAAATTAAATCATTCTAACACAGAAACAATTATCCTAATAATTTGGAGACACGACCATGTAGAGCTAAAATACATAATATGGAAAGGTTTTTAAACAATTTGGATTTAAACATGGATCAAAATGAAGAATATTTACATTTGATGAATTTAATAGTAAATAATAAATATCAAAAAGGAATATGCATGAATGTAATAATAATAATAATAATAATAATAATAATAATAATAATAATAATAATAATAATAATAATAATAATAATAATATGTTTGATATGCAATATTCAGCTTATTAATGAAATGTATCATTTTGGTAATATTAAATAGGTGAACTCTTTTCGTCAAAGACGGGAGAGGAAGGTAGCATAGCCTGGTGGGGGGTGGGCGGGTAGGTCTGTATATAGTATTCTCACTAGGGAATATGATACGCTCAACCTGCTTAACACCACCATCACTTGATAGAAAATGTCCACCTCCAAATTGAGGTAACCCCCACCCTCGCCTATTTTTGATAAATATGTTCTCTCATAGAGCAACGGAAAAAAATTAATATATAACTTTTATGAAAACCAGAAAGATTAGCATTCTCTAAAATATTTCTTACCTAAATTGTAATAGGTAACACACCTTGATGTACAAGACAAATACCAGGGGTTATGTCCCCTTCGTAAGAGGTGAGTATGATGTGCTATCTATAAAGCACTATGTGGAATAGACAGACTCGCACTGGAGGCTTGGAGAAAGGGTATAACAAAAGCATCCGCAATACACAGTGAAACTCGGAGCACATATACACCCACTAAAAACGTGGGAATGAAAAACTACACTTACCATGCAGAATCTCCACACGATAAAGAATACACAGTACAACAAACAACTTTTATTTTTCGTACAAGAAAACAAATATTTCTTTTTCCAGCAATATCTTTCTGCACATATATTCTAGAATGAGCGTACACCAAGAACAACGCGAATTACTAGACAACTAATAATTTAGCTTTACCCTGTAATCTTAAATATTTTCGCGTACGACTGTGTAATGTATGTGAAGGAAAACTCTTCAAATACAAGTTATGCTCTGGGATAGAACACTTCCTTTTTATTAAAATATATAAAAACCCACTATACGGGTAGGATGGCAAACATATATAGAAAACTCCTAACTTTCGAACAAAGGGGTCATCTAAAATAATGCACGCCAGTTTATTATGGCTAGAGTTATCAGTGTCCACGCAGATAAATAAAAAAGTACACTTTAAATTTTGTGAAGGTCGCGTTTGTCAATTTTCACATTTGTCAGTCTGAGTTATTCTTTTTTTCAGAGGTTATGCAGCAAGGAATTGTAGCAGCTATTTTGCTGTAAGTTAAGACGTTGCAAACCTGTCCGTCTCTTGTTGGAATATGATACTGCGGACAATTTTGTTTCTGTATTTATCACCTGACATGGAAACATGTGGTTATTTTGTACCAGACAAAGCGTGTAATCAAGCGCGCTTTATATGTGGTTATTTTGTACCAGCTAAAACGTGTAATCGAGCGCTCTTTAATAGTTCTCTTCTGCTTCAGATGCGTGTAACGTTTGAACAAGCGAACACGTGCAAAGTGGACAGGGGCGGATCCAACTTGACGCTCGACATCCCTTCAGCCATAAACTCGGTAAATATTTCTTCAAGCCAGTAGTCAAAATGGTAGTCTTCCAATAAACTGACGAATACCATCTATGGTAAACAAGGTGCAAACAGTAGCCATCCGTATTTGGTAGATGGCCATCCGTATGTTTACATTGCGCTGGCATGCATGAAATTGCCGGTTATAAAAGTTATTAGACATTTTGCCTACTGATCAGAAGCCAGGTCACTCACTGGAAGAGTGATGACCGGTGGAGAGTATTAAAGATTCATCCTAAACATGGCTGTATTAATTTAATGAATTCTCTTTATCACAACTGATGGTGAGCAAAACAAGGTTCCCCTGTCAAATACATGGATATGGTGGCAAAGCTGTCTTCTGAACAGGAAGACGTTGCCCATTAGACGCTCTTTGCATTTGAAATCGCCGATTGTTCATAGAACACGAAAAGTAGAGTTACACATATTGCTTGGCTTTTTTTTAAAAAAAAACATATAGCTATCACTATTCGAAAACACGGTAATGCATAATAACTTGGTGTGTGTATATTGATGATTGAACATGCTCTGCTTCATTGGTTACCAAAAACTTAGGTGGTTTATCTTTCCTATGTTTTTATATATGATGAAGAAAGAATTACAAATGTTCATACTATATCAATGAGTGTAAAAATGAAAATGTTAACAAGATTGCACAGATTATAACCTTAATACAAAGAGGATATCTGAGTTAGTTGGTGTCTTTATTAGTAGTTTGCCTATATGTGTGCTATCTCGAAAGGTTAAAATGTCGATTTGAACGTATATATATATATATATATATATATATATATATATATATATATATATATATATATATATATATATATATATATTGTGATAATATTTTTAAGTGATATTTACCAATAAACCATGTTGCTACATCGATTAAACACAGTTCTAACATTTTATAACAATTTAGGACAGTAACTTTTTACAATTATCTACATAGTAACTTTTATTGCTATATACTTATCTATACATTAACTTTTACACAATTATCTGCACAGTAACTTTTACACATTTATCTACACAGTAACTAGTACGTACTTATCTACCACACTTTTTGCCTTGAATCCGAATGCTCGGATTGATACACAAACATTGTTAAGGTGAGGGTAACATCACACGGCAGAGCAAGTACGGGATGGGCAATTTCCTGCAGGACGCGGTAGGGACGGATTTCGAAGCCACGCCCTTTGATGTAAATCTAAATCAAGTTATTGGACTAATCCGGCCTGCTGGCTGCATTTTGCCCACCCCTGCTTTACAGGGTAGCATATAATTTCAAGGACGGGGGTTTACCTATGAGGAAGTTGCTGATTTATATTGTTTTTGCTGTATTCAAACGTGAAGTACGTGTCCTTGACAAGTTCTCAACCTTGTTCGATAACAGACGCCTACTTTCAGTTTGCAACCAACACTCATTCATACCCGATTTCTCTCTTGTTTTCAAACATAGTTATGAGCATGGCGAAAATTACAAATGCCAAATCACTTTGTTTTTCAGTTGTATTGAATATTGAACTTTGCGCTAAAACATTTACTGATTGGTTGACGAGTGTGTGTGGTACATGTATCGGTAATATAGAATGGAAAGTAGAAACAGGTCTTTGTAAGTTCATTCAAAATAAATTTGCACGATTTATGTGGAAAACTATTTTTTTTTAAAACTTTATGTTGATATCTACTCTTTAAAGTTTATCTTAATCATCGTCTTTGTAGAGTTTTATTCAGCGGAACCTCCTCATTGCCTACAGAAATGCATTATGTTGCTTTCTTTTAGTTATTATATACTCACCCTGATTTGTGTTGGGGGAGGGTGTGACGAAGAAGAAGAAGAATTAAATAAATATGAAAATTTATTAAACACAAAGGTGAATACATTTCCCAAAACAGGAAAAGAAAGCTGTGTAGGCAATACTACTTTCACCGTCACTGTGTCTATATAAGTTTTCTTACAGCATTATATTGAAGTTTTGGTACTTACATAATGGAATGGGTGGGGTGGGGTGGGTGGGGTAACAAGTTTCATGCTTCTCAGCAGATTTACAGATTTTCTAATTAGTATGGTAAAGGAATATTTCACATTCATCAATAAGTCAAATCAGATAGTATACAGGAAACAGTACCCATTGATTATTGTTTGACATTGTATTTCCATGTGTAAGGTTGGTCACAATTGTTAGCACTGATATGATTAGCGAATGCAATAGTGTAATATTGGAATATTCTGGTCCTGAATACAAAATATTCTTTTTCTGTGCATACATGCCTAAACTGTTACCGATTATCTTCGAATTTCTGTGTGTTCAGGCCTAAGCTGCTACCGATTATCTTCGAATTTATGTGTGTTCAGGCCTAAACTGTTACCGATTATCTTCGAATTTCTATGTTCAGGCCTAAACTGTTAACGATTATCTTCGAATTTCTGTGTTCAGGCCTAAACTGTTACCGATTATCTTCGAAATTCTGTGTGTTCAGGCCTAAACTGTTACCGATTATCTTCGAATTTATGTATGCTCAGGCCTAAATGGTTACCGATTATCTTCGAATTTCGATGTGTTCAGGCTAAATCTGTTACCGATTATCTTCGAATTTCAGTGTGTTCAGGCCTAGACTGTTACCGATTATCTTCGAATTTCTGTGTTCAGGCCTAAACTGTTACCGATTATCTTCGAATTTCTGTGTGTTCAGGCCGAAGCTGTTGCCGATTATATTCGAATTTCTGTGTGTTCAGGCCGAATCTGTTGCCGATTATCTTCGAATTTCTGTGTGTTCAGGCCTAATAGTCCACGTTAAGAAGATTTCATATAAAGTTGTATCTCGATCTTTTTGTGTGATAGGCCTAAGTGTCCTTGTTGTGGAGTTCGTGTGGCTCAGTGGTTTGCGTGCCGGACTCACGACCGAACGAATGCGAGTTCGAATCCTATCATCGAGACAAGCCTGGTCTTTACCTTGGTGTGACCTTGTGAAAGGCATTTTGCTCCAATTGCTACACTCAAAACCAATTTGTGCTGCTGTGCCGTACAAGCAGAACAAAACAAACCAAACTTGTCTGTGGGTAGGCCTTATTGTCCGAGTTAGAAAGCCATCATATATCTAAGTATATATATATATATATATATATATATATATATATATATATATATATATATATATATATATATATATATATATATATATATATTCTTTTGGGGCTGCATACTTGTCCATTTTAATTTGTCCCCAGGTCTACTTATGTATTTTGTCTTGAAGCTGTATAAGAATGAAAATTACATGACAATTATTAGGTAAATCCACACGACTGTTATTCAAATAGCCTTGGCATGAACAGTAGGAAAACGCTGTTTACGAATTTAAATTGTAAAAAAAATTGTTGGGTTTACCTTTTTTACGTACGAATTATAATATATCATAATTTAAACTTAATGGACTTTGTCTGATGCAAACTTTAAGAAATTATATATCGTGCCTTATGTGACAACATATTTCGTTTGCGTAATTAAATAAACCCCCAAAAATCATCAAGAAATTCCCGCAGTTTTCACTGAACGAAAATAAAATGGTAATGTATCTTCCGATTCTAATTACGCTGTGTCAAATAAATTCAAATTATGTTGAATCGTATCATTTAGGATGTGAAGCAAACAGGTTTATATTAGTTGTAGGACAAATTCTAAATTAAATGAATGATCAACAGGAGTGCAAACAGATGTTCTGTCCCAATGTTCGGTTAAATGACACGCATCACCCCAATATAATATGGATAAGAGTATACTGAAAACGGCTAGGCGTACAATAGGCAGGGAACATGAAGTGACCCCTTGCATAACCCAGCAGCTTGCAACTAATGCGCTGTGTCTAGGCTTATACATTATGCCAGAGAAGATTGATGTGATAATACCGTTTACTCCATGTTTCTTTTTTAATACAATATAAATATATCTGCTTCAATCATTTATTATACAACATTATCAGAACTGGGTGTATTCTCTTGTAATTTGTTTAGCTTGAGTGGTTTGATTCAAATGCAAAGTTAGACTTCATATTTCTCACACGTTAAATTTTCAAAGATGTTGTTACAAACCTACACAGTAATATCAAGTGATTTTATTTTATTTTCAAAAATAAAACATCATTCGTTAGTGCTATTAGCCAGAAACCGAGTTAAAATGAATTCCAATTCGAAATGCAACAACAAAGAAACAACAATAGTTACATATGTTGTTCCTAAAATGTTGTTGTCTGTGACAAAATGAATTCATTAATCTTGCTAATACTACAAATAGACTACTACTGTCTATGCTTGAGAAAGTATCACTAAATTGTGAAAGAATTTATCGAGTGCTACCACAGCTATTACACCTTTTGCCGTGTAGTCTAAAGCCAAGGGTGGCCTATTGGTCTAAATTGTTGGCCTTTACCGAACACTGCATTCTTACCTCTTTCCGCGTGGTGGGTTCGAATCTCCAGCTCGGCCAACGTGGATATGTGAGAAAGCTACCAGTAGTTTCCCGTGGGTCAGTGGTTCTTATCCTGGTGTTCCTGGGTTATTTCTCCACCAGTTATACTGGCTGCCATGTATAACCTATCTTGCGCCGAGAAATGGCTTTAAACTCGAAACAAGGACAACAACAACAACAACAACAACAACAACAATAACAACAATTACTATTAATGCTGTCTATACTTGTGCCTATATTACTAAAGTCCCACAACAGCTAATACACTTTCTGTTGTTGTTACTACTACTACTACTACTACTACTACTACTACTACTACTACTGCTACTACTACTACACGATTAACATTGCTGTTTCCATTGGTTGTCTAATTTTTCTATCTATTTAAAACCAGGTTCATGTTTTTGTTCTTTACAAAATTTTGTTCTTAAAACTCATTGGGAAAAAATAATCTTCTATTTTAATTGTAATAATTAAAAATCAGCGAACAATAGTGCTTTCTACTCCGGTGTAAATATTTTGATAGTTTTGGACTGATATGACCCAGTGAAGTAATCACCTGTTGAAAATACTGGTTTTCGTGAGTTCAAAGCATGCGATTGGTGACTTCTCCACTACAAAACCTATAATGAGATGACTTGAACAGACAACCCAAAGCGTGTACTTGTCGTAAATTACCATTTTCATGTACAAGGTCAACCGCCTGCTGCCCTGATCGGCTAATAGGGTATCATTAACTTTCTATGTAAGTCACGGGGTTTCACCAGAGATAGATAGGCTTTGCACACAAACGGAAATTAAGAATATATTCAGTTTCAATACAAGAGAGATACTTAACCCATTCTTTTAAAATTTATTTAATTCTAAAGTGATTGTTTTTGTGACATTTAACTGATAGAGCAACAGGAAGGGGGTGTTATCAGATACAATTATTAAAGACAGAACTATACACCAGCACCTTGTCTTAAATTGTTCTATTGACATTTAGCCTGGTCTCATGTCCTCGGTACCTTTACATCTAGTGTCAAAATATGACATTTTCCTTCAAAAAAGGATTTGGACATTGTTATCTCAAGATATTGTCTTTACAGGTAGACGAGATTGTATCGCCTAGAACAAAACTACCTAACAAATGACCATAAAATTCACAAAACGATTCACACTGCGATTTCTTTATTGTCTTTCAGTGCAAAACAAGAGGGTCTTTTTCATTCTTATTTTTGTATAAAATAAATGTAGTTAAATGTTAAACGAACGAGAGAAGATAAGCAATAGCAAATATTAATGATGTAATGAGCCTGTTCTCATATATATATATATATATATATATATATATATATATATATATATATATATATATATATATATATATATATATATATATATATGCACGCATACATACATACATACATACATACATACATACATACATACATACATACATACATACATACATACATACATACATACATACATACATACATACATACATACATACATACATACATACATACATACATACATACATACATGCAAGTAGGCAGAGGTTATTAAAGAAAATTACAAATACATACCAAATAGAGCTAGAAGTGATATCCATGAACCCTAAACGATAATATTAAGCGAGTAATTTTTAAATATGAAGAAATAATAATAAACCTTTGCGGTTTTTTTTTCTTATCTTTTTTACCAAACATACAATTAACCATATTGTACAAATCCGGTCAGTTCGATTTTGTTTTTGTTTGCGGTTGTAAAAAGTTCATAAACTGACTATGGAAGCATTTTAATTTTTAAAGCATATTTAATATTTAAATTTTTACAATTTATTATAATCTCGGTCTCAATATATTCAGCTGATCTTCCGATAATTTCAAAACCATGTACAAGTAATTATTCATGTAACCTCATTTCGTTCTTAGTAACTCACATCTAACACATTAGAAAAAAGTTATTATCTAAATATAGAAAATGTTATTCTCCAAATATATTCTCCAAGTAAATAGTTTTGGCTCTATACCAAAAAAGCTTAGCAATGTCCATTGGCTTCTTCAAAACGGTTTTCCTTGCTTGGTATCTTGCAAATAATGGATAACACCAAAATATTTTTATACACAAACTTGTCATCTATTTCTGACTAATCCGAGGGATATAAAGTGATCTAACTGTTTAGATTAAGTAATTTGTATTATATTGACCATAATTAGAAATAAATTAATTACTTAAATAAATTAATTACTTACATGAAATAGTAACCAACTCAAAGAGTTATTCATAAAATGCCCGTCTTTTTGAAGGATCATTTAAAAAAGTCAATTAAATGCTTTTTGGATAACTTTTTCAATCATCTATCACTGATGCTGGATTGCAAAGTAACTTTATATTTCTAAATAAAGTGTATTTAATATTCCAAAAACAAAATCTGTTTAATATTTCTAAAACAAAATCTGTTCAATATTTCTAAAAAATCTATTTTATATTTCTAAAACAAAATCTATTATTATGTCTAAAACAAAATGTTTTTTAATATGATAAGAATATGAGATTGATTGAGATTTCTTCAAAACAACGTGTTTCCTGAAGAAAGTATATAATCGTAAAGAAAAACTAATAAGAAAAAGACAAGATATTTGCGGTTTAAAAACATGTCTTACAATATCTAGATTAAAGCATCTAGCAATAACTAGATAAAAACACCTGTCTAACAATATTGTAACAAAATTGTTTGGATATATACGCATTTGTTTGTGCACATCAATACTAGTCATAGGTCGCTCCTTTTTAAGTTATAGAACGTCAAAATCTTGACACAAAAAAGTGTCGTGTCATGACAAGCGGGGTATAATCGGAATGTTTGCTAGATGCGGTTTCTCGTATGCACTTCCGAATTGATCTCAGTCATTTCAAACCTTTTGTAATGCTAGATATTGACACCAAACGTTTTTGCACAGGTGAGTAATCATATGTAAAAAAAAGCCCACACGCCTCTCTTTGCTGTTGTTTAATTAAAATGATCCATCTCAGGTGCGCTTTTATAAACAAATCCTGCCTTAAAAAGACAATAAATCCAAGCTATATTTTTAACAAAATTATGTAAGGTAAGTTACAGCACTTTTTAAGATTACCATTTGTTTCATCCGTTTGACAGAGATGCTACCCAAAGATCAGGTAAACGCAAAAGAAATTTGATCGAAGACAGGGTTTGTTAAAATCTTCTGATTAACTCTTCTGAAAATAAGCTGTTCTAGATTTAAAATTTGCAGATCCTTCCAAAGGTTTGGCTCTAATTGTCCACTAGTTGTTAGTTTAAATTTTAAATTTTATTTAGTCATCTCCTATTTCATTCAATCAAATTATATATATATATATATATATATATATATATATATATATATATATATATATATATATATATATATATATATATATATATATATATATAGAGAGAGAGAGAGAGAGAGAGAGAGAGAGAGAGAGAGAGAGAGAGAGAGAGAGAGTCATCTGCGAACACGAAAGATGCACGGACAATAAAATTGATATTGGTGTTTCTCTCTTTTCTAATTCAACTGCAAGTTTGACCATCATGGATCCAGCTAGTGAGGGACAGACATACAGACAAACATAAAAAGACATCGAGTGATCTGGATCAACTGAGGTAAAATTGACATACTTCCTCGCTTGGCGCTCGTAATTAAGAGGTTCGTGTTAGGACTGGTCGGCCTGGTGTCAGGATAACGTGACTGGGTGGGTCATCATGCTACATGTCTGCGGCACGATGCCCCAGTGCTAGACATCACTATAAGCTGCGACACTGCAGACATCGTAGCGATATGACTGAAAAATTGTTAAAGCAACGTTAAAAATCATGATCACATCACATAATCACATTACAATATATCTGAACCGCTTAGCCAAGGACTTTACAGCAAGAACCTTTGACGCAATTACCGCCTAGGTATTATTAATATCGTGTATCACTGCAGAAAATTTACATTTAAAGTGTACATCGAAAGCGTTATAACTACTAAAGTTCCAACAAGTTATCTGATTAAGCTAATATTGCAGGTTTATTATACAGAACTAAGAATTTAATCAATCTATATTTTTGTCTAGGTGTCTGAAAGGTAATTATCGTAGCATCAATCATGTATAGGTATATATCTAGGTATATGAAAGGCAATTATCGTATCTCTGATCATTAATCATGTATACGTGTGTATCTAGGTATATGAAAGACAATTATCGTATCATTGATCGTTAATCATGTATATGTGTGTATCTAGGTATATGAAAGGCAATTATCGTATCTCTGATCATTAATCATGTATATGTGTGAATCTAGTTGTCTGAAAGGCAATTATCTTATCATTGATCATTAATCAAGTGTATGTGTGTATCTAGGTGTATGAAAGGTACATAATCATATGTATAGTCATCTAATAGTGTATATGTGTGTATTTATGTGTAATAAAGGCAATTATCATGCCTCTAATCATTTAATCGTGTATATGTGTGCATCTAGGTGTATGAATATCACATTAACATGTCTCTATTTGTTTAGTATTGTACATATGTGCGTGTTGATGTCACAATATCTCAGCTCTGATCCTTATAATATTGTATATGTGTGTATCTAGGTGTATGAAAGTCACAATATCCCAGCTCTGATCCTTAAATTAATGTATACGTGTGTGTATGGGTGTATGCAGTTCACAAGATCCCATCTCTGATATTTAAATTAACGTCTATGTGTATATCTAGGTGTATTTATGTCACAATATACCATCTATCAACCTTAAATTAATTTATATGTGTGTATCTAAGTGTATGTAAGTCACAATATCCCATTTGATCCTTAAATTAATTTATATGTGTGTATCTAAGTGTATGTAAGTCACAATATCCCATTTGATCCTTAAATTAATTTATATGTGTGTATCTAAGTGTATGTAAGTAACAATATCCCATTTGATCCTTAAATTAATTTATATGTGTGTATCTAAGTGTATGTAAGTTACAATATCCCATTTGATCCTTAAATTAATATACGTGTGTATCTAAGTGTATGAAAGTCACAATATCCCATCTCTGATCCTTACATTTGATCCTTAAATTAATGTATACGTGTGTATCTAGGTGTACGAAAGTCACAGGATCCCATTTGATCCTTAAATTAATTTATATATGTGTATCTAGGTGTACGAAAGTCACAGGATCCCATTTGATCCTTAAATTAATTTATACGTGTGTATCTAGATGTACGAAAGTCACAAGATCCCATCTCCGATCCTTAAATTAATGTATATGTGTGTATCTGGATACACGAAGGCCACAGTGGTGTATCTCTCTAATTGTTATCTTCTTCGGAATCTATATATTAAATAAACTAAAAACAATCCATTCACTTCATTGGGTGTTCATTACATAGATAAGTTTTAGCGTTGTAAATGTTGAATGTGCTGGAGATATGATTTGTTTTGTTGATCCTCAGACGTTGACACTTTCATGGGGGCCTTGCATGACAACAATCGATACCATTGACTTTAATATTTAGTTTAGTTTTAATCAATGTCTTATTCCACTGATCCCAGGGCTATATAATTTCATGAGAGTGAAAGGGCATATGCACTGTGGAATGCCTGGCCTTTCACACATGTGTGTCACTATTCAAAGTTGTAAGGTTAAGAAGTGCAATATACAATTATATACAGGTGAATAGAATAAGGTCAGTAGTATAGACAGGTAAATCACGTACACATATGAATTGCTTCTTAGAAACAACATCTTATAAGAAAGCGTTATTCGTTTTCTTTTTCGCAAGTTCATATTATTTATGTATCGAACACCAGAATACCAAATACATTTGCATTAAAAAAACTGTTTTTATATTTGCTTGTTTACTTCTTTCTTTTTAAAATTTGATAAATTGAAATGATTGTTAAATATGGTATCGGTAACCAGAAATCTAGTGCATTTTGTTGGTTAATTTACATCAATTGTTGTACCTTGGGACTTTTTGTTTAGTACAATCTTTCTTAACTTCTCTCTACCCACGATTAGGAGGTCATGGGGTACCGGTATCTGCTATGTCGCGATGAGCATGACAATAGAATTATTGAATAATGATGTCAGACGCTTTCTCCTGTGTCAGGTCGAAAATGTCTTTATGAGAGAGAGAGAGAGAGAGAGAGAGAGAGAGAGAGAGAGAGAGAGAGAGAGAGAGAGAGAGAGAGAGAGAGAGAGAGAGAGAGAGAGAGAGAGAGAGAGAGAGAGAGAGAGAGAGAGAGAGAGAGAGAGAGAGAGAGAGAGAGAGAGAGAGAGAGAGAGAGACGGAGAGACGTCCTGTGTATGGAAAATATAAAAGCATGAAATTGTGTGAAAAAGAAAGTACTCAACACGAAGACAGAGAAAGTAAAACGAATCCAAAACAATTAACCTTCTTAAACAGTGCTCCATGAATTAAATCAAGAAATGAAATAGCATTATCATTCACATATTCATTGATATATATTAGCAATATTTTGCGTGCATACATTCCGCAAAATTCATTTTAATACAATAATAATATATTCAATAAAAAAGCGATGAAATAGTTTCAAGTAATTGAGGCTAGATTGCTGAAAGGCTCTGCTCTTTCAATTTAATTAAATTTTCCTTGAGCAGATGAATATTGGCAGTGTTGTTGGAAAGTTATCACGAAGCAATCAAATTTATATGTCCAAGCGTCCACAGTTATTCCTTCAATACCACATACATATCTATTAAGCATGGATAAACTTCCTCACTTTGTGCCCTGTCTTCAAAATGGACGAAAACGTTATGCAAAATGATGTAGAAAAGACTTCGTAAACGTCACAGCACAAACGTTGGCGATTTGAAATAGACACGAGTATAATTAGATCAATCGTCAAAAGTGAAAGGCTACAGGTGTATTGATAGATGGTACAACATTTATATAAAATACAAAAAATAAAAATAAGAATAGAATCAATAGATAAACATGTGTCATGGGTAGAAAAAAAAAAGAGGTTAATGAAAGTCGTGAATTTACAATCAGGGCGGTAGAGAGCTATTAAGGGCCCTGGGGTAAGAAACACCTGGGCTTCTTCTAGTTCTTGTTTAAACTATATTTTTTAAAAAATAAAGTTAAATTGTGTTGTTAGACTTCCTGGTTACATCCTTCATCAAACATTAACAATTTGGCTTGATTTCACAGTAGGTATACGTAAAGCTTGCATTTACATCGTGGTTGCTCTTTTCAAGATCATCAACGTTGTGGATTTCGTGCAAGTCGTAGTCGTCGTGTTATTCGTTATTGTTGTGGTTGCCGAGGTAGTTGTGTTCGTCATGATCGCCGTGTTCGTCGCGTAGGTCATGATTGCCGTGGTAGTAGTGTTCGTCGTAGTCGTCGTGGTAGTCGTGTTCGTCATAATCGTCTTTGTAGTCGTCATTGTCGTCGTTGTTTTTTAAATGAATCACGTATCTAATGATCGTGATTGGCTCTAATTTAAGTATTGAAACTGGTTTAGCGAAAGTATGCTTTTATTTTTCCCTTGAAGAACACCGAGTAGTTTGTAAATATCTATTTTGTATATTATCAAAGAAAACATAGTTTAAAACGTTTGATATTTTGTGGGATCATTTCACAAACTTATACTTTATGGTTCACTATTGACAGATGGTAAACCTAAATTTGTGACAGTCCATTTCACACGCAAGAAATGATGTTGGTTCCGTACTCTAATTCCTTTTATCACTAGAATCAAACGTATTAACATATTATTTACGTTCAAAAGGTCAAACAAATCTGGATGTGATATTTTCCCTTCAAATGACAGATCATACAGAGAAATCAGTCTCACCGCATTAGACGTGTGTCTAATTGGAGAGAGAGTCTTAGCATACAGTCAAGTAAAGGCATTACAGAAAAGCGCTTTGTGTAGTAAATCTAGTATGAAAATAACTTCTTAGTAAGATTAGTTTGTCGAAACCTGAAGTAATTTTGAATTTTCGACTTTGATTATTTAATGCATATAGATATACTTACAATTAAATCATAAATAAAGGATGAAATGAAGTAAAATGTGTCGAGCTGGCAGAATCGGGATCAAGAAAAAACGTGACAGTGATGCAAGACAACAACGAAGATTTTGTGCGCACATAGTTGGTACAATTTGCCTACAGTATGTGCCGTTTCATATTTTTTATATTATTCATATGAACATATCATATTATGTTATTCTGGTTAGTCCCAATAAGCCCACTGAATTAGTGTGCAGTATTATCTTTACTGATTGCCTGGAAAAAAAAACGTTTTTAACCCCGCTTTCTGGAATTGTTTGGTTTTATTGAACATTTTTGGCCGCCTTATTTTGATTCGACTCGCGAATGGGAATAAGGAAAACTGTTCTCGTCTGTTTTAATATTATAAATTTAACCCCACGGTGGTTTGTTATGTCATGTATAACATATATTACGAAAAATGACAAAACCCCAAGACAAGAACAATAACAAGTAAAACTACCGATATAGGTCATATCAAGGTTGCAAAGGAGTTACTGACCGTAGCGGATTAAAATTAACTCCCTTAGTTCCAATGCACATGCCCACAAAGAATTTTCAGTTCCAGATAGTTCAGGTGGCACTCTACAGTTTCTTATTTAGCATAGGGTTAGAATATTAAAGAAAAAGAGTTTCCCTGGGTTTCCTCACTAGTTATATTGGCTATTTAAAAGAGACTTTGTATATCTTAGGTATTGTTAAAAAACTTTAATTCTCTTTATTTTGATGTATGATTGATGAATGTAATATGGGTTAGAGAGTATACAGCTTGGCCTTGCTCCAGATGTGCACCTTTCAAAAAAGTGCTAGCCCTACTTGCTCATTTTCACTTCTCGAACTTCAGAGGTAAATTGTAAAAAATAGAGCCGATAACTTTTTTTTTACATTTTGTGTATTTGGTAATTCATTCATTGCACTTGTAGAAGCTGGTATTGTCTATTTTAGCAAAATTCATTTTCCATATTTGAATAGCTGCCAAGAATAGTGTACTTTAGACAAATTCAGGTTGATTTTTGGAGCACAAGGGAGCAGTCATTTTAGTAGACAGTGTCCTAAGATCATTAAAAATTTCCAAAAGTACAATATCCAAAGAAATTTCATCCACATTACATGAAAGTAGCATATAGGTATGCCAACATTCTCTTCACTATGCATGTTTAAAATGCAAACAACTTCACCTTACATACATCACTTTCTCAAAAGTACATAATAACTGGTGAGCGCCACCTCATAAGAAATCAGTACACTACAATAATTCCGGTTCAGTACCCACGAATGTAGTTTCAGTCTATTTGTAGACCATTTTTTTTCCGTCTCCGTATGGTGATGATACAAGAGTTAGATTTCGGCAATCTTGGTAAGGATTTAAAGGCAATTGTTTATTCTTTAGAATGTGAGGTTATGGTGTGTTTGTCTGTGTGTATTTCGGCGACTGTGCACATTGAGTAATAAGGCCATGGTGATGATTCGAAAGTGAAATCTGTGTTCCGTTGCATGATGTTTTGTTTACAATTCAGCCTCTCAAAACAATGCAGGTCAACCCTTGACAAGAACTTTACCGTAAAGTTATCTTTGAAGGTATTTTAGATTAACATATGATTTGTATTGATTGTCACACAATGGAAAGTTCAGTACTGAGAAACAAATGTATAGACAATATAATAAAATTCATTGTGTTCTATGGCCAGAATCTTAGCTGTACTACAGATAATTATGGTTAAATCAATGCATAAATTATATCTAACATCTTTTTTTCATACTATGAGAATAATTATAGACATTACATCAGATAATTAGAGTGTGTGTCCATAATTCCATTATATCCGATAATTTTATAATATTTACTGTCCATACATAAACGATATCAAATAATTAATTTAAATATACTGCCCATATTTATATAATGCCAGATAATATATATTCATAATCCATAATTTCAGATACATTTGTTGGAACCTTTCATTTTGCTCTCCGATTTTAAACATTTATTGCACATTTTTGGCTGCATAACTTGAACGAAATTCATCTCAATAATTTGCATTTTTCATACGTTGATATGTCCCTATTTCTCAGTTATTTTCTCAAGGGTAATAGATCTTTAATAACACGAGTTAAGAAAGTTATAACACGAGTTCGATAAGTAAATTATATCAATAGTTCGATAGGTCAATTGGTCTGTAATTCTGAATATTTGAGACCAGAAATGTTTTTTTTTTTTTAAATGGAACACAGTATATTAAAGTATTCAGAGGAACCCAACAAAGCAATAATTACATTAGCTATTATAAAGATAAAGGAATATAATTAATGTAGATGGAATATTTATTCATATTTGGAAGTAAATATCGTACAATATGCAGATTAATTAACATGCCCAATGACGTTTTTTGTTCCATTGTCTTTTTGGTGGTGGTGGTGAGTGAAGGGTTCTCACATCTTTAAACAATCAAAATAGTATTTCATCATGCACGTATTTTTTTCTTGCCTTATCAAGTCAAATATAGCCATGCATTCATTGAACCTAATATTTAATTATGTACATTTTTCGCTGTTTTTCTCAAAAATTGAAACATCAAGCATCACACGGTGTATGCAATAACTTGCAGAATGATTTTTCTTTGCCTATCCAGACAAGTTGTAATAACTCTCGAATTTGCTGGAGTCTTTAGACAACATTTTTGATTTCCACCAACAAATTGATCTGAAACAGCTTTCTTCAATTTGACTTTCCATTCATCAAATATGTAAGTTTAAAGATCCGATTATATCACAGATTCCGTCCTATTACTTTGATTCGCCTTTTAAATTAATATTGATCCACGTGACCGGATGTAAAATTACAGACAGGATGATTTAAAAAAGACACTGTAAGAACAAGCTCTTCAAGTCAGTAATAAATGAATAGTCACAAATAGTCATATTTGTTGTCTTTATCTATCAGTCACTATTTCTATCTTAGCAACATTATATGCTCTTTTTTAACCAAAAGTATATTTATGTAATATACGTATGCGAACACATTCATTAAAGCATATACATAAATATACGAACCCAAGCACCAGATGAAATGAGACACAGACAGTCATATAGACAAGCAGGCAGATAGACGAGAGCCACAAATGTCATATACATACATAGTGTGACTAATATCAATATTTCTCTAAATTGTATACTTTAAAAATTCCAACCGTTGAAGGAAATAAAATTAAAATATTTCATGAAAAAATGTAATGAACATTAATAGAAATACAACAGTCTAAATCGATTATATATATATATATATATATATATATATATATATATATATATATATATATATATATATATATATATATATATATATATATATATATATATATATATATATGCAATACACTGACGACGAACAGTACGAAACTAGTAACTAGTAACACACATGATTCCTTGGTGGATCCAGTACGCTTGAAAGGGTTGTTATTCGCCATATGATTTGTATTCTTTATATATATATATATATATATATATATATATATATATATATATATATATATATATATATATATATATATATATATATAATAGTATTATTGTTTTAATCCTTCTTTTAAATTACTCATGGTAATAAAACTTTACATATACGGTAGAGAAATGTCAGGTGTTTACTGTCCGAGTTTCTTTGGTGGAAATGGAGATGCGATTTTGTTTGTAGAGAAAAGTATACAGCATTAACAGTTCTCATTCATGGGATTTACACTAATTGATGACAATTTTTAATTGTTCAAGTTTTGTTTATTTTATATTTTTGCAATTTACGGACTCGTGGTATTTTCCTCGCAATATAGTCACTACCCGCCTACGATATGTAATTTAAACATTACAGTCGAAATAACATTTGTAGATAATTACATTTTTTTATTTCTGGTCTCCTTTAAGAAGTTAATTTTTTTCTCGTTGTCGTTCAACCGCCATTAACTGCAATGATTAAATCTGCAATAAACATATTTTCATTATTCTTCAAGCGAGATAAATTGCATTAAAAATCATTTTACGCAGCGATACACTTTCGCACAATCAAATAATACAAACTAGAGCGTGAGGTAGCATTGAAAAGATAATGAAGTTTTGAAATGGGCAGAGAACATTTATTTGAAAAGTAGGAACATGCAAGTTACTGGGGAAAAAAAGGATGAAAACAATTGATCAAATATTGATTGAATTTCTTTCAAAGATCGAGATATATCGATCTTGCTTGCGGAATGTGAGAGGACTGTCTCGTTTTCTTGATCTAAATCGGTTATCTTTATTGATCCAACTCTCCGGATGTGCGTTGCACCGACGCACACTCTGGTGTTTTCAAGTGGAGATCATAACCGTGAAATGATCTATTGCTTAGATGATAACGAGGGTGGGGGTTTGGAATGGATGGGCGGTAATCTGTAGTATTCAATCCACCCTTTATACACGCTTGTTCTAAATGCCAGCTTAGTGAAACAAATGAACTCATATTTGTTCATAGAAGAATGTAGACATAAACTGGTCTCCAAAACTGACACAACTTTATCCAACAACAGCATATTTACGCGGTAAATATGTGACGCAAGTCCAACGCAAAACATATAAATTTAGAAACTTAAATATTAACTTTTCTAACAAATTTTAAAATTTACAATGACAGATATTATACTACAATGTTGGCTAATGAATGGTATTAAAACAATGGGTAGCTTGGACCCTGCAACTTAAAGCATTTCGTCTATGGGAAATGAAGCAAGAGCTCACAGTGATTTTTGCAGCAAATTACAATATACCTGTTCAAATGTAAATAGGTGTACAAACTAACGAATACGTTCCATATTTGCGTCAGGTACTCCGCCAGTCGTAAGTATAAATAGTAGAGCACTCGTGTATCCCATTTGGAAGGGATCGGTACCAATGGTTCTATGTATTACGGAAAAAAATGCATGTGTTTCAAGGTCAGAAACCGCGACAGCCAATCAAACTCTTCCATCTTGTTCTAGATACTAAGCTAGACCCGAAATGATATAACACGTTTCACGTTATCTTATAAATCAGTAATGTCGGTTAATGACTTTAAAATGCTAGATATAGAGACTTTAAAATGACATTAAGGGGGCAAGGACAAGCAAAAACATTGAGCTTGATGAAGCAAAGAACATGAATTAGATTGACTATTCTTCCTAAAAATATAATGAGGTTTCTAGAAGTATGTTTATCAGACTGTAACTAATTAACTAAAGTAACTAAATAAAGACACTAGTATCATTACGTATAAGGTAACATGGGGACGGTAAGGTTTGATAATTAGTGTGGCAATTAGTATGTACCAGCATGTGTATGTGTGTATGTGTATGTTTGATTTGTGTTTTTAACGTAGCTTTACAATATTTCAGTCATACTACTATGATATCTACAGCATGGTAGTTTATAGTGTTAGCTATCACTGGGGCATAATGCCGCAGACATGTTGCATGATGTCCCACACAGTCACATTATCCTGACACCAGGCCGACCAGTCCTAACAGTAACCTTTTAATGATGAGCGCATAGCGAGGCAGCTGCTAGTACCATTTGTTAAAAAATAAGCCTCTGATATTACTTGGCCTGGGTTCGATCTCGCCACCTCCCTCATCCAAGGTGAACGCTCTAACCACATATCATTATACAGGGAAGTTAAGTGACAATGTACTAAATTAAACGATATTACCATAGGTAAGCTGATGCATGATTGAAAAAAAAATTGTGGATATTTCTAGTGAATATAGCCAATTATGAGTCTCCAAGATCAACTAAAGGTAAATATATACATTTCATATGGTCAACTAAATTTGAAATTCCGATCCCAAAACATGTAAACAAGAATGAACATTTGCAACATGGGACATGTACCATAAACCGATTAAGATCAACCGTGAAAACTAAATTAAAACAATATTTGTTAAAAGAAAATTGTGTGTATTTTTAAGATTGTCGACAAATTCCTATTAAACTGAATCACCCATTGCAATATGATATCAGCAGATAGAACAATATTGTTACCTTAAATGTATTAAATTTAAATACTTTACCATAAATAATCAAATTCCTGATGGAAATATCATTTTTTGGGAAATTGAGTGGGTACAGCCATATATGTGTATAACACATCAACATTGCACAATGAGGTCTTATATTGAATGCGAACTTTTGATCCGAGAAATTCTAAAATATATAGATATTTGCTCATGTGGGACATGTTACATAAGGTGATATTCAAATTATCTGTTTGAACACTTCTGGTATAATATTTAGAAAGTAAGTTAACAACTGTTATTCGTATTTAATAAAACATAAAGTAACATGGTTAATTAGCATGAAATATTAGCTTATGTTACAATTTCGCACTATGTCAATGAATGTCTTAACCAAACTAAACAATAAAATGGAATGTATTTTGTGTAAGACTTACTACATTTGGCTGTTTTCGTACATCCTTTACACAGATTTAGAGCAAGCATATTATATTCCTTTGACCTATATATCTTTTGACAATTTTCATTCGGTCAGTTTCAAATGGCTTATTACATAATCCGAGTATGCTCTGCTATAGAATTTTCGTCTCCATGTTCGCATTAACTAGGTATAACTACTGCTGTAAACAATTGCTGAAATCCATGCCGACAGATAAGGGTTACTCGTACAGACATCCCATCATAAACACATAAATTAACAGCTAGGACCATTAATAAATAGTATTAATGATCTAAAGAAATAATATCAACGACATTTCCCAGTACAAGAAAAGCTATACATGGCGGCCAGTATAATCGGTGAAAGAAGAACCAGGGAAAACCTCAGGAAGAACCACCGGCCCATGGGAAACAAATGACAAGCTTTCTTACATACCCACATTGGCTGGGTTTACAATCAAAATGTTAGGACAAAATTTTTGAGTACAAATGATAAGATGAAAACTTTTCTCTAAATTGTATTAAAATTATTAATTTTTTTTTTATTAAATTATATTGAAAGTAAATATGTACTAAAATATATTAAGAGTAATATTATTTATTTTAGTAACTATATACTATTTTAATAAGATGGCTCCTTACAAGCAAGTACAAATCTCCCCCTCCTGTATTATACATTGTATGGCAAGTCAGAAAATTTGCAGTACAGATAGACCAAGTTTCTAAAATTCAATTTAATTAGTAAGCCATAAGATGCATAGTTCTCTAAAACAAACTACTGAAGAGGCAAATTATGACGTAAGTAAAACACACTCGTTTCCATTAAGAACATACGAGAGTCTCCTTCTGATTCGAGGCGGACACACGCAGGCCTAACACAATTCCAAATTTGACCAGGAGCATATTCAAATCAGTATAAATTAGAGTTGCGCGGCTTGTGCAATCAGTCAGTTCTCTCAAAAGAATCAGAAAGGTTTCGTTCGTCTTTCTTACAGGTAAGAATCAATTGTGTTCGTAAATTTCTTTATTGAATAAGTATTTTTCTAATGTTAGAGATTATTCTTGGTAACGTGCATACCTTAGTAACACTTTTCCGAATTATCTATATTTTATATTATAATGTTTATGTTATAATGTACTGGAATGTTCAATTGTTTTAAAGAATTTATTTTCATTTGTGTTTGCAGTAATTATTATTGGAAAAGGCGAATTTACTACCAAGTTCATGTTTAGATTTAATTTGTAAATAAAATATTCTTTAAGTAATGAAGAATAATTTTTAGTAATCTATTTCAAATTACCATCCTATTTTAAAATTAGTTAAATACATTTTTTTCTTAATGATCATTGCATTAATCGCAACAATTGAATTTTTTACTCTTTGGCTATCAGGTATTGAGTTGAGACATTTTTATCTGTATTATAGATTTAATTATCTGTGTTATATGCCAAAATGCAGAAATTATATAAATACATACATAAATGCATAAGTTGGTAGGTGCGAAAGAAGACTTTAATTTTATATGCATTTCATATATTTTAAAAATAAAAGTTCTAGAAGGTGTCTCTAGAATGTAGTATTATTTAGCCGTATTTAAATAAAGTCAGTTCTTTCAAATGAATCAAAAAGGTTTTACCTCCGCTTTGCCATGCTCTGGAAAAGAAATGTAGCCAGTATGCGTGACACTTTCATTTTTAGAGAGGCCGAACTTTCTACTCTCTCTATCTCTAACCATGGACCGAGTCACTTTTTAAGTCGCGAGTATTTCTTCTCATAGCAAGAAATTAGAAGATTAGGATAAAAAATTATCATAACAAAAACATACCCAAACCGAAACCTACCCATGTCAAAACGTACCTAGACACAAGTGTACCCAAGTCAAAACATACTCAGGTCGAAACTTACCCATGACAAAACATACTCAAATGAAAACATGACACACACTCGCTTTAAATAATGAGATAATTTGGGTTAATTGAGTTTCTTGGCATTGACCAGGCTGATGAGCAATGAAAATCGATAGACGCAATGGAACTTATATTATAATCTAACTTTAAAGCACATTAAGGAAACGTCTTTAAGTTAAGAAGCATCGCTTTGAATATATTTATGTTGTGTTTTCCCCTGGAAAAAATATTCTTCCAACTGATCAGAACCATGCTTGATGACCAGTTTTGAAAGTGAATTCCATTTTATATTTCGATTTCGCAATAGAAAAAGATATGTATAATGTGATGTGTCGAATTTTGACAACTCTTAGAAGCTTTGGTTAACGGAATTGTATCAAAGTCAACTTAATTAAAGTAGAAAGGGCTAGAGATAGTTAGATGATTATTTTTCATTTCAGCTCTGAACGTCAAAAGGGAATTCATTCTAGCCGACGTAACATGACCAAGTCAGATGCTACGGTACAAGAGAATGACATAAGACCTTTCCCCAAAATCGGCAGGGTTAAAGGCAGCAGCTGGCTATAGATGATAGTTCAAAGTAATGATTAATTACGGCATGATTAGTTGTTTAGTTTTCTTGTCAATCCAAAACTTCTACGAACAGGTTTAGGAAACAGTCTATTCCGATTGGTTAATATGGATTTATGGGCATAACTCTGTAAGAAATTAAAGGTTTTACTTTAGGAAAATTCGGCAATCTTTCATTTTTCGCAAGGGAAGTTAAATGGTTCCGGGATCGTGTGAGACGTTATCTCGTGATTTGACAGTGAAGCGAGAGTTTTGTCTCAGCAAGTAGGCAAACGCTACATTTTGAATTCGTAAAAAGTACCTCTTCATTATTGAGTAACGGGCCAGATAGTTGTCTCAGTTAGGAGACAGACTATACGTGAGATTCGTGGAAACGAATAAAGAAACGACAAAAGGTACGCAATCTTAGTTTCCCGATTTTAATATGTTATTTCATTTGTTGATCTATTTCAAATGTATTCTTGATATGATATATGTGTGTACGGTTTCATTTTGCAGGATTTTAGTGAAATGCTAGTCATGACATTTTATTCTTTGATTTTTTAATTATCAATTCATTTGGAGAATTGGCAAAATTGAATGTAATTAAAATTTCATTATATTAGTTGACAAGATTGCATGTAATTGAATCTTGAATACATAGGAGTGATTAGGAATTTAAATGAACTAAGCTTAAGGAATGATGGGTAATGTTTCATAGTTTTATGGATTAACTCTGTTTAGAATGAGTATGACCTAACATTACATGTATACATATACTAGTTTGTAATATTTAATTGATCACTTAAGTGTATATCTATATGCTAATTTGTAATACTTAATTGGTCGAGTAAGCTATTTTAGAATAGTTAGATCTGGAGGTCTAAGCCATCTGTAACTTAACAGAGTAAGAAGTCGAGAGGGTTTACATACGGGTTCATACGGCTGAGTTGAATTTAATTGACCATCCCTAGCGTGACCCGAATTAAGGTCAGGACAAGCATCGACCGTTTACGTAAACATAACAGTTAGCAAACCGAAGTTACTGCGGCAGAATTTATGCCTTTTGTTCTGAGCCGAATTAATGTAAAAGTACAGATATACCTGAGAAGGTCACCCATTGTCTATTGCTAGAAATTTTGTTTATTGAAGGAAACAGCTTTCCTGGATTCACATGAGAAATCCCTGAACAATCATAGGACCAGAACAAATTCTACGCAGAAATCTAAGTCCAGAGACGATTGTTAAGTCAGAGTTCGACGGACAAGAGTCCAAGACGAAAAAGCTAGACAAAGATCGACAGAGCAGGGACGAACGGAAGTCTTGATGTCTGCATAAATTAGGTGATGAAGTCTCTCATCGTTACACTCAAAGGTCACATCTCATTGGCAATGAGGATAGCAATTTAACGTTGAAAGTAATTTTACATAAAAAGAAATTTGTATTGTCTTTTTTATTTGAGTACATGTTAGTACCATTTTTCCTTCTTTTGTAACTAAGTCATTGATTTCTTTTCATTTTAAATTCTGTTGATAAATTGATTAAATTTTATATTTGTTCATTGAAAGGGGGCTCGTCGTGTTTATTTCTTCAATATACTTGTTCAGTGATGTGCATTCTTCTTTCTATCTATCCACACTGGGTAAATCACACCGCGGAGGTCATTCCCTAGCAACGAACCGTAGTGAAAGAGGTTGCTGTGTTTTTTGCACGCCGCCAATCTGTCACATATAATCGGACGACTAAAAGCTTGCTTTTGACTTTTCATAGCTAAAAAAGGGGAAAAAAATCCGTTTGTTCTTTATTTGCGTTTCGTTCCAATTTTCCATTTCGTATTTTATTTGATTTCAAAAGCGTTCCATACTTTCCATTGTGTAGTTAAGTTATACCAGCTTGAATCATCAGTAATACTCGGTTACTGTGACAATTAACTGATTGTGATAAAAAATGCCGAAAATGCCAAGAACAGCAGCACCATAAATTTAACTGGATTTAGATGATTTTTTTTAAAATGTGAGTCAGTACATATTTCCAGTTCACTTGTCCGTATGTGATACATTTAATTTATGTAATAATTGCATTTTATATGACAAACAGATTAAATAGCATATTATGCGAGAATTTGTCGGCCAGGGAACATTTTTATGATAATTAGCATCTCTGCCGAACGTTACATTGGAACTGGATAGATTGCACGTGTTAAATTTTTCAGGTTCAGATGATCTGATTAATCTAAAAGTTTGTAGGAATGAATGCAGCTAAATATTTTATAATACTCCTTTAAACCATAACAGAAATAGGAAAGGTTATACTGATGATTTAAGCTTTTTTATGACTAAAATAAGCAATGGGAAAATGGAAAGGAATGGAAATAACATACGAACAGGAAAACTAGAACGCAATGAAAAATAAAGACGCTATTAAAGCAATCATCAGTCATGGATCAGATCAGTTGGTGGAATTTTCTCCACGGGAAAGCACAACATAAATATATTGAGATCTGAACTCAGCCGTGCATTTGTTAATGTGCGTTGGAGACAGATCATAAGTTAAGATAGTTCCATTGCGTCTGTCGATTTATATTGCTCATCAGACCGGTTACTGTCACAAGAAACACAATACACTAAAATTATGTCATTATTTAAAGCGAGTGTAGGTCATAGTACGTATTAACTTTGGTACATTTGTGTCTGGGTACGTTTCGGTTTGGTACGTTTTTCCTTGGGTACGTTTTGGTTTGGGTACGTTTTTCCTTGGGTACGTTTTGGTTTGAGTACGTTTTGACCCCATTAGCAGAGCCCGAGACAGACAGAAGTGGGATGGCAGTGATCCGTAACGGTAAACGCTTTAGACAACTCGACCACTCATGGCCCTTCACGTGTTATGAATAAAGGCCTCATTCTAACTTTGAAAGATGTTCTATTTGACAGAATTTCACAAATATTTACCATTGTAACTTGTATAAGAAATACATACATGCTGATGAATATCAACCACGCTGATTCTATACATGTACATTTTGAAATATGTTTTAAACTGATTCATTTACATTTTTAAAATTAGTTTTTGTAATTTTAAGTTCTGTTTTTAAAGCAATATACACATTAATCAAACATGTATGTGTCTAGCTTTATTAATAAACATTAAGATACCATTTTAAACTTTTAAGGATATGACACATACAGAACTCAGATCACGATTATTTTTCTGTATGGTCTCTATAATTGTTTCGTAGCATTGAACTTTTCACTGTATCCAAATTCAAATAAATTAAATGTTAAACTAAATATCTTCAAATATGTTCTCATGGTGAAGTTATTGGCACAGGTTCTCCGTCATTCTTTTGCTGTGGTTGTTGTTGTTGTTGTTGTTGTTGTTGTTGAGAGGATTGACTGTAAACAAAACACCGTGCAATGGGTCGCAGATTTCACTTCCGGATCTGCACCAATACCTCAACACACAGTATCGTTGAAATACACACAAACAAACATACCATGATGCTCAATTTAAAACAAATCAACAATTACCTTTAAATCAGTACCAAGAATACTTAAATCTAATTATTGCATCAACACGAAAATGAGAGAGGAAACAATGCCTTAAAATAATCAGGAACTACATGCCAGAATTAATAATTAGACCTGAATCAACCAATGAATGAAAAATTGAGAGAGATTATAAAACTATCTTATCGTCAGTAGCAATGGTAAGTAAAGAATGCTAATGACTTTAGATGAACTGTGAAATAAAAACAACTGTTGGCTTGTCTTTTCATGTACACTATTTCACAATCGTTTACATTATACTCGTAGGTGCTCTGCGTTCATTAAACAAATTTTCATGTTAAAATCGTAACTGAGTCATATTTTTAATTACTCTTTATGAACGATTATGTGGCATGTACGCTGTATCTTTGATGTATTATGAGATATGTAAACTGTTTATTAAAAGGGAACATCGCTTACCTGTGTATTAGGGATCGAAGCCTGTTACCGGTCCTTTAAACCGATAGGTGGCATCATGGAACAAAGCAGTCCAAGATTATTTCCTGTTGTCCTTCCTGCTTAATAAGCAAGCAATAGAATATATCATTAATTCTGATTTACAAAATGTCTCAATGGTATGGATCATGGACGTTAATGTCGGTAATAGAGGAATTCATAAAGACAAGACTAAGCTATCTTTGCAAAAAAATGGAATTAATCGATAGGTAAGCAAATATTAAGGCATGATCGGGATATTGTATTCGCAAATGGAAAATCACATTGTTTTTCATATATGCAAAATAAAATAATCATTTTTAAACAATTGATTTTGTGATTGTTTTTTGAAATTATTTTCCAACAGATTCAAATCCCTGAAATCATATCCTTCACGAACGATTCAGTAATTTATTTTTAATATTTTTTTTTAGTGAGTTACTTGGTGGAGTAATTTAGTAAAAACTTTGAACTTCATTGAAAACGAATTTAGCTGCTGTTTAGTTTGGAAATATACAAGATTCTCGTTCAATATTTTTTATTTTAAACATATATTCGATATATTATTAAGATAGCTTCATATCTACAACTGCAAATGTTCTTTTTATTTTCAGGTTGAAGATCTGCGACAATAAGTGTTTTGAAGATGTCGTCTTAGACTAGTACTTTTTAAAAAGTCATGAATAAAGTTTGCTATGTTAGTGCTGCTCTCCTCCAGAAAATAATTTTTGGTTGATGCCGGTTGTGTGATCCAAGGTTATGGTATATGATAAAGCATTTTAGCATAAGACTTGTTGGCAACGTTTGTTGAACTATTGCAAAGTTATAGGCTGGACAAGCCTGACATAAGACCAATATATGGACACAAGTTTTCTTATGATGCAGTTTAGAAGTCATAACAGTTGTCCATGCGTTGATTTGTCTGCAAAATATTGATTAATAGCACCTAATACATTTGACCGGAAATGCCAAGGCCGAATCCTGTTCGTATTCCGGGAAATCTTTTTGATATTTTGTCATCTTGAGGTTTGAGAGGGCCCACAAATAGGTCCAGTATAAAATTTTATATTAACATCATCTATAACTATATATTAGCAGTTTCATGATGCCCGAAATTGTATTCGAATAGTAAGATGAGAAATCTTGCAACATCAGCGAACTTCTGTGATGCTTCCACTGTTTTACGTTGATTCCAGTTTGACGAGGAAGAACTTTTCTCTGACGTTCTCTCCGTTTAGTGAAAAGTTACTTGCCTCGCATTGCATGAGTACAATTACAGTTTTTAAACAGGACAATGATAATAAGTTGTTATTATTGTAGTTGTTGTATTGGATTTAACGCCATTTTTTCAGCACACGATAGGCTATACATGGCTGCCAGTATAAATGGTGGAGAAAGAACCTGGGAAAAGCTCGATAAGAATCATCGACTCCGGGAAGCTACTGGCAAACATTCTCACATACCCACATTATTTAAACTAGAGTCTTGAACCCACGAGTATACAGATGACGTGACATGGTCGTAAAAGGCGAGCGATTTAGCCTACTCGGACACTTGCGACCCCAACAGAAATAAAATAAATGTAATTATTGATAGAAAACTGTGTCGTTTTTATAAAGTGTTTGTGTGTGTTTGTTATGGATTTTTTGCATAGCTTTATCAATTTTTAAGTCATATGGCTTCATATGGTGATGTCTAGTACTGGTGCATCATATGGCAGACATGAAGCATGATGTGGCACCCATACACAGACACCAGTCCGACCAGTACTAGCAATAGCTTCTTTATGCTGAGCGCCAAGCGAGGCAGATGTTAGTGCCATTGTTTTTATAAGTCTTTGGTATGACTCGGTCGCGTTTCGAACCCTACACCTCCCTGTGTAGTTTTTAAATTGCCCGTGTTTAACTGGTGCAACTCACCATGACCCTATGAAACGTTTTTATTTCCAGAATGAAATGTTGTTTTTAGAAGTGTTGGATTCTGATCACATGCAATTAAAAATCAAGTTGTTTATATTAAATCCGAAAAAAAACCCCCAAACATTTACCAACTGCCACCTTTCCATTATCAAACAAAAGCCTATGAAAGGATTACGGAGGCTCGCATCTTGCTCGAGTTCCAAGCACATTTCTTGCCACTGTTCCTTTTACAGCTATTTCTTTGTTCACAGTCAACTCTTAATCTATTTAAAAAGACAAATAGGGAAACATAAAGAGTTTAAAGGGCAAAACGATCCGATAAGTTGGAGGCTGTAGACATGAACATTGTACCTTTAACGGATAAAAGTCTCAATAACTTAGAGACCTGAGATAAAAACAGATAGTTTCAAACAGGCGAGATTGCCGCACACCACCTAATTTTTATTTCTTACGAGATTGAGCAGGTTTGAACGGGAATGATACATACATTAAAACGGGAGATTTGCTAAAGTACGGTTTCCATTTAATTTGCTTGCAAAACACGGTCCAGTGTCACGTTAGTTGTTGATAAAAGCTCTAAAATGTTGACCTTGCACTAAATCTGAACGTGCGATAAAAAAGAGAGGTGGGTGGGTGGGGAGGCGAAAAGGCGATGTGTATATTTACATAGTGATATCAGAATGCAATGACTAAAAGAATGCAGAATATAAAGTAAGGCTGCATGGCCAAGTCGCTCATGCTTAATAATATTATCCTAATAAAGCGGATATTTAAGATCTTAGTGTCCTAATCCTTATGCTAATAAAGCGGGTTGGTATTATTTTATAAGTTGTGTACAGTTGTTGAAAATTAGTCATTATGTTACTGATCATCGAAAATTAACGACCATATACCGTTTACTGTGCACAAACCTTTGCCGAAACACGAGGGGGGTGGGGTGGAGTGGAGACTTTTAACTTGAGGATATAGTTGCATACATGACTGATTCCTGTAAAGGTAGACACCATGCTTAGCTTGCTACTAAACTTAGATAAGAAAGACTTCTCTTCTAATCCCTTGTGGGAATAAAATGTACTCCTGTTTATTCTTTGTGATCTCTATTCTCTTGACATGGAATTTTGGATGTCAACTGGTGCAGTCCGAAATTGGAGACATGCCTTTGCATCCACATTATAATAAAACATAAATTACCCTAGTCAGTAGAAATCATTTACCTTTGTCAGTAAGGAACAATATTATGTGGGCACACGCTTTAATTTAACCCTATTCTTTTCTGGGATGGGTAGAAATGTGCTTGACGAAAATTGTCATGTATTTCTGTATTTGAAATGGTGTCTGTCTTCTACGCCGGATACGAACGAACACCGTAGGTGCAATCGGTTAGAAAAAGTACACTCTTTTAATTAAAGGCATAGAAATTGTGTTAACAACAATTAAGGCCGTTGAACTGTATATCTCGATGTACATAATCACATTTGACATGTGATAATGCCAGACGTGATGTGATAATCACATGTCACCGGCTAAAATTGGGTCATGACAATGCGTACCAGAGCAGACATTCGAACGGAAAGTTGCTGGCTATGATTGCATTATAGTCAAGCAGGTTTTATATTTGTGTTTGGAAATCGTTGCATGTTATATGTAGTTTTTGTGTCAATGTATGTACTTTCGGACTTTGTTTTATACATCCACACGTAATGTGATGTAATAGAGTAATAGTATTTCAAAATTATTATAATGCGTTGATTTGAAAACGCTTCTTGAGAACGAGTCAGAGTAAAACATTGAAACAAATTAAGACTATACTATAATTACTGATAATTCTACTATTATTACTACTATTAACAAAACAATGATGTTGGTGTTGCTACCATTGCTAGCAATGCTACTACTGTTGTCATTGTTGTCATTATTGGTGTTATTTTCATTATATTAATTTTAAAATATGTACCAATATCATCATAATATGTTTGTATTAGTATTACTATCATCATTAGTTGCCGCAGTTGGTACGGATTCATTTGTGTAATATTGAATGTAGGCTCCTTATTATATCGATTGATTGAGGACATTTTATAATGTTGATTGAGTGAAGAATCTTAAACGATGACTGCTAGAAGATTCTTTATAACGATGACTGCTTGAAGACTCATTATAACGATGACTACCTGAAGAATTTATGACTGTGATTTTTCAGACTCTGATAACGATGACTGCTTGAAGACTCTTTATAATGTTGATTGCTTGAAGACTCTTTATAAAAATGACTGCCTGAAGACTCTTTATAACGATGACTGCTTGAAGACTGTTTATAGCAATAATTACTTGAAGACTTTATAACGATGACTGAAGACTCTTTATAATGTTGATTGCTTGAAGACTATCAAATGACTGCTTGAAAAACTCTTTATAAAGATGATTGCTTGAAGACTCTTTATCATAAAGATTGTTTGAAGACTATATAAAGATGATTGCTTGAATATACTTTCTAGAGGTGGCGCACTACAGTTTCGTAATTTGCATGGAGTTAGAATTTCCCGGGTTTCCTCATTGGTTATATTGACTGTTTAAAATGACCTTGTATATCTTAGGTATTGTTTAAAAAATCTTTAATTCCCTTTATTTTGTTGTATGACTGATGGGTGTAATATGGTTTATATAGTATACATCTTGACCTTACTCCAGATATGCACCGTTCAAAAAAGTGTTAGCTCTACTTGGTCATTTTCACTTCCTGAACTTCAGAGGTAAATTTTAATATAAAGAGCTGATAACTTTGTTTTACATTTTATATTTGGTAATTCATTAATTGCACTTTCAGAAGCTGGTATTGTATAGTCTGGCAAAATTAATTTTCCCTATTGTAATAGCTGCTAGGGATAGCGTACTTTAGACTAATTCAAGTTGATTTTTGGAGCTCAAGGAAGCAATCATTTTAGTTAGCAGTGTGCTTAGATCATTTTCAGTTTCCAAAATTATAATATCCAAAGAAATGTCAGTCACATTACATCAAAGTAGCATAGATGTATGCCAACATTATCTTCATTGTGCATGTTTTAAATTCAAACAACTTCACCTTACACATGTCACTCTCTGAAAAGTACATAATAGATGGTGAACGCCCCCAAAGATTACTGTTTGAAGGCTATTTATAATGTTGATTGCTTAAAGTCTTTATAATGTTGATTGCTTGAAGACTCTATATAAAGATGATTGCTTAAAGACTCTTGAAAAGATGATTGATTGAAGATTTTCTTATAAAGATGATTTCTTGAAGATTATTTATATCTATGACTGTTTGAATAGTTTTACAACGATGATTACTTGAAGAGTTTATAATGTTAGCTGTTTGAAGACTCTATAAAGACAATTGCTTGAAGACTCTTTGTAGCAATGATTACTTGATGATTCTTTATAGCAATGATTAATTGAAGGCTATAAGGATGACTGTTTGAAGACGCTTTATAAAGATGATTGCTTGAAAACTATAATACTTACCTTGAAATTCCTTTAATGAACAAAAAGTCATGATAATGAAAAATTACTGAATGATGACATAACCTTATTTTTGAAACAAAATATTTTGTTTCTTCAACTGTTGCTCTGCTAATCTATTTGTGTAACTATATTATGAACTGTATTAGTGAGTACTCAGAATAACCACGTTATTGTCATATATCTATAATGTATTAGTGAGTACTCAGTGTAACTACATTATTGTCATATATCTACGCTGTTTTAGTGAGTACTCAGAGTAATTAAATTATTGTGATACATTTATACTGTATTAGTGAGTACTCTGTGTAACTACATTATTGGCCTTAAATTTAAGTTGTATTTTGAGTACTCCGTAACTACATTCTCATAAATTTACAATGTTTTAGCAAGTACTCAGTGTAACAATATTATTGTCATACATCTACACTGTATTAGTGAGTACTCAGTGTAACTATATTGTTGTCGTATATATACGCTTAGAAGTGATTACTCAGCTATCTTTCCATAAATTGTGATACATTGTTTTGACAAGTGTATGATACATTGTCTGACAATTATATGATACATTGTGTCTGACAAGTATATGATACATTGTATCTTGACGAATATTGGTTTCATATTTTGACACTAGGCACAAATGCCCCGATGGTACGGCACAAAGCCATATGGCTATGAAAACGTTCCTAGAAGTGGAATTAAAACTGTTTAGAGAGTGTGTCACTTTATTACTTGTATCTGATAAGACTTCTTAAATCCCTGTTGGTCATATTCCATGGCGGGTCTCGGATGGCCACGTGGTCTATGGTCCAGGGTGGCTGAGTGGTCTCATCTCTACAGACTCACTTATCTCACTCTGCATGAGTTCGAATTTCGACTCGGCCAGCATGGATATCATAGTAGAAAGTTTACTTGTAGCTTACTGTGGGTTGGTGGTCTTCCTGGGGTCTTCACTTGTTCTTCCTGCAGCAAATATGTTGACCTCCATCTATACACTATCATGTTTTGAAAAAATAAACGGCGTTAAACCAACTAAGACAAAACATATTCCATGGTAACAATCCTTTTTTAGGTTCAGTTAATTTCTTTTCTTAGTGGAAACTTTATATATTTGTGATTTTGTCGCTGGATATAGTTTTAGTTTCAGATTGATGTTTGTACGTGATGCCCATTATTTCGGATGAAACCCAATGACTTACGCGACGTGATATTTGGTTGACGTAATTATACCCTATTAGCTAATCAGGGCAGCAAGCGTTTGACTTTCTACGGACGAAGATAATTTATGACCAGTGCACGCTTTTTGTTGTCTTGTAAAGTCATCTCTTTATAGGCTTTGTAGTGGAGCAGCTATTAATCGCATTCCTTGAACTCAAAACAGCGGCATTAATTGCATGCCTTGAACTCAAGGCAACCAACGTTTTGAACAGGTAGCTACTTGCTAGGGTCATATGAGTCCAAAACCATCCAAATATTTACACCTGGGTAGATAGAACCACTGATCTATGTCCCGTAATGTGGCAAAGAAAGATAAATTTTATTTTGAATTTAGTTGACTCAACATATACTTTATCATAACTCAAGAAACAAAATACAAGCTTAAAAAAGTAAAATAACAAGAATATTACATTTTTCAGCAGCCATACAATTCATGAATATAGTTTTTAATTGTATGAATTTAATTGTGATAATGGTAGTAGTACTAATACTAATTAATAGTTGCGGTAGTGGTGAAGGTTAAAACGATTGCAGCAGTAGTATTAGCAGTAGAAGTGGTATTACTTGTACTAATAACAGTACTGGAAGTTGTAGCTCAAGGAACAACATTATTAATAGTAAAACAGTGAGAGAAATGGTATCAAAAGCAAGTGTAGTAGTAATGGTACTTGTAAAGGATTTGAATGTAGCTGTGTTAGTTGTTTTCATTATTATCGTTTTTGTTATTGGTTTAGAAAGAGAATGGGTTCGTTTTGTTGTTATTATTGTTTGATATTGTCCTTGTCATGATCTAATTGACTTGGTAAGACTGTTAAATAGTGCTATCAACCTATGGCAATCATGCCAGTCTCCATGGCATTTCATAGCAATCATGCCAGTCTCCATGGCATTTCATAGCAATCATGCCAGTCTCCATGGCATTTCATAACAATCATGACAGTCTCCATGGCATTTCATAACAATCATGACAGTCTCCATGGCATTTCATAACAATCATGACAGTCTCCATGGCATTTCATGGCAATCATGCCAGTCTCCATGGCATTTCATAGCAATCATGCCAGTCTCCATGGCATTTCATAACAATCATGCCAGTCGCCATGGCATTTCATAACAATCATGACAGTCTCCATGGCATTTCATAACAATCATGACAGTCTCCATGGCATTTCATAACAATCATGACAGTCTCCATGGCATTTCATGGCAATCATGACAGTCTCCATGGCATTTCATAGCAATCATGCCAGTCTCCATGGCATTTCATAGCAATCATGCCAGTCTCCATGGCATTTCATAGCAATCATGCCAGTCTCCATGGCATTTCATAACAATCATGACAGTCTCCATGGCATTTCATAACAATCATGACAGTCTCCATGGCATTTCATGGCAATCATGCTAGTCTCCATGGCATTTCATAGCAATCATGCCAGTCTCCATGGCATTTCATAGCAATCATGCCAGTCTCCATGGCATTTCATAGCAATCATGCCAGTCTCCATGGCATTTCATAGCAATCATGCCAGTCTCCATGGCATTTCATAACAATCATGACAGTCTCCATGGCATTTCATAACAATCATGACAGTCTCCATGGCATTTGATAACAATCATGCCAGTCTCCATGGCATTTCATAACAATCATGCCAGTCTCCATGGCATTTCATAGCAAGCATGCCAGTTCCCATTTACGGCTTTCATTTCTAAGAAGAAAAATTAATTGTATATTGCATGTATTAATTAATGAGCACTATTTGGTTGCATTAAACGAGCGAGAAATGAATAAATTCTGTACATTTTTTTAAAAATTAAAACTTACGTACTATGTACTTTATACAAAAATGTTTCTGAGTTGAATAACGATATGTACATGCATAGTAAAAACAAATATGAGAAAATCCAAGATCTTTTCCACTCTGTCTCAGCATGTATAAAAACAAGACAAGGTATATCAGGTACAACTTTTGAATCTTTGCGAATCGTTGTAGTGTCATTCAAGCAAGCCTTCGGAAATATACTTATGTGTATGCTAATATTTTTTGGTGATTTATGTCACAAAGTATTTATACCTGTACTTCTATTAGAAATCAGCATTTTCACACACAACCAAGGCGTCTACATCATTAGGACTTACGGTTATACCGAAATAGGATTCAGGGATAAAATTACATTTTGGAAGGAGGGTAAGCCTTGGTTGACCACAGAATGACCGTAAGCATGGAAATTTCCACAGATAATAAATGAACAATCATTGTGTAGGCTCTCTAGTGATTATAACCGATTACCACTCTTTGATCATTCATCAATGAATCGAATGACATACTAACAGCATTTTTTTTTTCATTCCAAAGCATTGTGGGTATATTGATGGTTGCCTACCAAACACGGATGGCAACTGTCACTCGTCAGTCATATTGAAGATTACAATGCAGGATAATAGATTGAGAATATTCGCAGAATTTATGGCAAAAGAGATGTCGGCTGTCACTCCGGTCCCGCCTATGTCCGTTTTGCACGCGTGCGCTGGTTCCCGTTACTTAACTTATAATGAGAACGACATTAAACATGGTTTTTATGACAATCCGACTTCCTTTGTATTTGACATGCTCCCATAAACCACAGGTATCAGGTGAAATACAGGAACGAAATCTCGTGAATTGGATAAATAGAGATCAAACTGTCATTCGACATCAACAAAGGCTTACCTTTTCAATGCGGGATCCTTGGCATCATGGTTGGTAGAGCTTCGGACTTGTAATCCATAGGTCGTTGGGTTTGATACCCACCCAGGCCAGCTCGGGTCGGCTGCCTCGGTGCGTCATTGGGAGAGGAATCAGCTCTCATATAACCAATAATTTGTCAAAAGTGCCGTTAAAACCAACAAACTTTCTCTTTACAAAGTCTGTTGTTAAAGCAATATAGAACCCTTGATGACAGCCTAATCAAATTTATACATTGATCACTCATTGGTGACAACCTAATCAAATTTATGCCTTGATCACTTATGACAACCAAATCAAATTTATGCCTTGATCACTTATTGATGACAACATAATCAAATTTATACCGTGATCACTTATTAATGACAACCTAATCAAATTTATACCTTGATCACTTATTGATGACAACCTAATCAAATTTATGCCTTGATCACCTATTGATGACAACCTAATCAAATTTATACCTTGATCACCTATTGATGACAACCTAATCAAATTAATACTAATATTTCTTATTGATGTCAACCAGATAAAGACGGCAATAATGAACACATTTTAGGAGAAAATGTATTACTTATTCAATCATGCAAAGGTTAAAACTATTGTCAAAGAATGATATAAAATTAGCTGCATACTAACACGCATAAAATTATCTGTATACACACATGCATAAAATTATCTGTATATAAACACGCATAAAATTATCCGTATATAAACAAGCATAAAATTATATTATACGAATACGCATAAAATTATCCGTATATAAACAAGCATAAAATTATATTATACGAATACGCATAAAATTATCCGGCTATGAACATTCATACAATCATTTTGTATACGAACACGCATAACATTTTTAAAAAAAAATAAAATTATCTCTATAGGAACACCCATAAAATTATATGTATATGAACACGCATAAAATTATCCGTATACACATATTTTTTATATACGAACACGTATAAAGGTATCCTTATACGGACACTTATAAAATTATCAGTATACGAACACGCGAACAATTATCAGTATAAAAACATGCATTTTATTATTTTGGTGTACAAACATTGCGTTCTCTTTATGTGTATTTTAACAAGCATAAAATTATCTGCATATGGACATGCATAACATTATATGTATATGAACACGTTTAGAAGATTAGGGCATGTTTACAGATATTAAAACTAGGCAATTCTTATCGAATTTTTATTTTCTTTCTTACACGTATTTCTCATTCATTCCACTGTACAAATTCTTATATTATTACCATGGACTGTATTGTATATACGCTCTTACACGTATTTCCCATGGACGGTATTGAATACGTTATTATACATATTTCCCATGAGTTGTATTGCTTTCCAATCTATTCTATTGAATAATTCATACACATATTTCCTATGAACTGTAGTGTATACATTATTACACTATGTCCATGGACTCTATTTCACAAATGTTTATACATTTTTTCCCCATGGACTTCGTTGTATACATTCTTACTTATATTTTCCATGAACTCGGTTGAACAAATTCTTTAATATTTCACATGAACTATGTTGTATAAATCTTAGTGGTACTTCCAATGTACTCTATATTGTACAAATTTTTACAATTATTTTTCCTGGGCTGTATTGGGTACATTCTTGCAAGTATTTCCCATGGCCTCTATTGTATAAATTTTTGCAAGTATTTCCCATGGACTCTATTGTATAAATTCCCATATATTTTCCATGTACTCTCTTGGACAAATTCTTACATGTATTTCCCATGGGCAATGTTGTATACAATCTTACACATATTTTCCATGGACCCTGTATTGCACAAATCCTTACTCTTACAGTCTTACACGTATTTCCCACGGACTGTATTGTATACATTTTTACACGTATTTCACATGGATTCTGTTGTATACATTCTTATTCACACTTTCCTTGGACTGTATTGTATACATTTTTCGCACTTTCCTTGGACTCTGTTGCACAAATTCTTACAGTTAGTACGTATAAGGTTATTCTTTTGAATTGGTGTCAGTGTCATTAGTTACGTTCTCCTGATTACACACTGTGTTCACTGAAGATTAATCAATAAGACTACAAAAATAAAAATACATATACCTTCCGACACTGTCTTTTATTTAAAAAAAATAAATTTGAATTATGAAATGCCACCTGTTCTGTCAGTGTACAAATTACTCTATTTTACGATGTGACAAAGATTTTTTTATTCAAGAAATGACAAAAGGACAAAGGTTTATGTAAATATTTGTTACTAATTAACCCCTGGAATATAATATGAATAGAATGAATGCAACAAAATTGGCAAGGTCTTATAAATTGGTTGATCACACTGTGATTAACATTGTTTCTCTAACTCTCAGGAACCACCAAGTGGCATCTGATTCTTGCTCATGAGAAAAGCAATCATTTAGCTGCAATGAGTCAAGTTAGGAGATCGATATATAAGTTTGTTCTTGCACATTAAGTGCCATCTCCTACCAAATTAAATACTATACATATAGCATACTAGTAATATCCCCTCCCCGCCCATTTGATCTGTAACAGTCGTCACTTCAACGTGAGCTTTTCTACCAATAGTTTGTGACCCTAAATGAGAGTTTGTTCCGTAAAGGGAAGAATCATTATTTTTAATGTTGCCAGACCATGAAGACGTACCGGATGTTGATTACTAAATTTGTGATGACACGCGCTGTACACGTACCATAATCTCTCGCTGTTTCGATCAAATCAACACGGACAATAACGGTATAAGAAAAAGCCATCCAAATCCTTAAACCGAACACTGCTATTCAATTGTTATACCCATTTTGGTGCTTATTGATATGGGGTCCATATATAAGAATTACGCAGTTTAAATATCTGTAAACAAACCGTACACTGACCATAGACACAAAGATACAGTGATCTCATTAAGAGCGCTTTTAAAACTCACTTATTTCGACTGCAAGAACAAACTTAAAGACCAAATAATATTTCCTACTTTAAATATTTGAAGCATATTTTATGTTTTCTAATTTCATGATATTTGATGTTTGTAATATCATTATACAGTATATGTTTTTTTATGTTTTAGGTGTTTTCTAATGTTGTGAAGCGCTTAGAGCGTCTAGAGATTAGGCGCTAAAGTTATTATTATTATTATTATTATTATTATTATTATTATTATTATTATTATTATTATTATTATTATTATTATTATTATCGTGGAGGGGATTGACTTCAGGTTGCTGGTTAAGACTTAATATTTTAATTCCTTTCTTTTCTTAATTTTTAATTTTGCATCAGTCGCATTTAATTTGATATGATTGCCAACCAAACAGATGCTCCAGTTATAAAAAAGAGGTCACTGTCACTTATATAGAGAAAGACAATTAAAATTTTCATTATTTCTGAAAAGTTAAGTTTTCGTGTTTCCTTTTGGTTTTACGATTCTTCATTAATTTTCTAAGTTTTCCAAACCATTCATTATTGAAACTATCTTAAAGGTTTATTTTGAGAAACTATACTCATACGAAGACAACCTGATTTATCTGCACACAATTTCTTTACATATTTGTTATTTTGTTTATTACTGGATGTTAATATTATTGCTTGTTATTACTTGTTATGTCATTTTCTTTTCATATGTATTTTTATGTTCCAACATTAAGCATACGTTTCTTCTATTTGTGTGTGATTTATGATTCGATGCTATGATGTATTTGAAGCCAACCTTTTTAGCCTTGACCTTTTTAAATACTGGAGCAAATTCGTGCTCTTATGACTGAATAATAGAAGTCTTCGCAATCAGGATCAAATGGTTTCTGGTTTTTAGTGCAAGATGAATTTGAATAAAGAAAGAATCTATGAATGATTTTAATTTAAACATGCATGTAATGGAACATTGTATTGACCTGAGAAAAATAATGTCTTGAGAGGCTTTGATCAGTGTAAGAAGTCAAATATTATTGCTAACTCGCCTTTACGAAAGCTTGCATTTTCATAATGTGAAAATGAAACTGTCAAATTGTCTTTGTGGTGTAGTCTTACTAGATTGGCCAGTCATTAATAGAGCTATTTTGCTCATAAAAACCTCCATATCCTTTTGAATTCGCCACGTTCCTTTTAACGGGCCAAATGCAATGCTTTCTTAAGATGGCTCTCTCTCTCTCTTTGTGTTGGCGGATTTTGAATAGACAAAGAGGACTCGATTATGAGCATCTGCGTACCTTTGTAACATCCGGATGGTTTATGACGATATTATATATTAGCACTTACCTCTTATGTTTGCTTAGAAGTTGGGCCACCTGCAAACTGTCAAGGCCCAAATTTGCCAGCGTTATCTGGGTAGGAGCAATTTATCAGGAGCAATCACTAGAACAAACAACATTGACCCTGATTTACCGGCGCATTATACGACAGCAAATTATAGGTCTATGTTATTTGTAGTTGTACCGGACTTAAAAAGCGAGTGCATACTGTACATTATAAAAGTACATTTTTTTTCTTTCACTAATTGTTAAATCAAAACATTTGGAAAATGTTGATCTCGATGAGCAATATGTTGGTCTTTCAACAATAAACTGAAGCAAAAGCGTCCTAGTCAAGGAATTTATAAATTTCTTATATTCTGATTTCATAATAAGCCCAACAAAATACATCACATGCCTTACGAAATACGTCAAAAGCCTTATAAAGTACCCGACAGGACTTACAAAATACCTTACTAGCCTTGGAAAATACGTCACAAGCCTGATTCAACCTCAATAATTGAGAAGGCATTTTGCTGTCATCCATTTTGCTACGTAAGTTCTTCTTTTATACAGCCCTGACTGATTTTATTTTGCGATAAGGAAGATTTCAAAAAAGCATGACGATAGATAGATAGATAGATAGATAGATAGATAGATAGATAGATAGATAGATAGATAGATAGATAGATAGATAGATAGATAGATAGATAGATAGATAGATAGATAGACCAAAAGACTAAAAGCCTCCTCTTTATTTTCTTTAATTGCATTTAAAAGATGTTCTGATTAGTTGTAACTTATATTTCATAAGTGTAGTCTATGATCTTCAACATGTGCAAATCTGATAAAATTTAAGACAAGACCATTAACATCGTACCCAGCAATTGTTGCTAAATTGGAATCTTACCGTACATTGTAAATAGACAAAGTAGTTACGTTTGGTTGTTACCGTACACCTTAATTAGCCATATTAATTAAAATAGGTTGTTACCAATCATTGTAGCTAGCAATAGTTGCAAAGTGGGTTGTTACCGTAAAGCGTAACTAGCAGTTAAATTAGGTTACCATAAATCGTAACTGGTAGTTAAATTGGGTGGTTGACGTACATCGTAAATTGGCATAGTAGTGACGTTGTGTTATTACCGTAACTCGTAAATAAATATAGTAGTTACATTGGGTTATCAAACATCATTTGATGCTAGTGTGATCATGCGTCAATTGAAACGGGGCGCTATGATTATTTAAGCCATGTTAGTCAATGAATTAGTCTTATGTATTTCACAAATATGTACACTAATTAACCCAGTTTCTTTATCTGCACTTTTCTAGCGAATATGAGTTGATTTGTTTTTAGGCAAATGACTCAAACTGCAAATAGAGCTTGGTCAAACTGGTAAGGATATTATAATAAGAAGAGTACGAGTGAATACTTTAGGACATGGGTTTCATAGCAGGTGTTCCAAGAAATAACCGTGTGCAGGTGTTCCATGATATAGTCTGTTTCATCAGGTGTTCCATGATATAGTCTGTTTCATCAGGTGTTCCAAGAAATAGTCTTTACCAGCAATTGTTCCAAGAATAATCGTTTGCAGCAGGTATTTTAAGAAACTGTCATTTTAAACAGGTTTTTCGAGAAATAGTTGTTTCTAGCAGATGTTCCAAGAAATTGTCGTTTCCAGCAGGTGTCCCAAGAAATTGTCATTTCGATACTAAAACGAGATAACTATAAGACATTTTCAATGTAAAAGTGCAACGACAAATGAACTAATTATAATTGTAAAAAGTCAATAAATGATTAAATTAATTGATTAGAATCGTAAGAATTTTTTTCTCCAAATCAAATCCAAATCTGATGTCTTTGTACAGTACTTCAGTATAATACGGTTTTACACATGATGTGAAGCATTTCGAAGACATATTGTTTGTACCGCAGACATCAAATCATCAATTGCATGAAAACGGAACGACTTAATTTGCATGTTTTATAATGTAATTCCATATATTTATGTGCTCTTTGCCTTGCCAAATACTGAAACTTTTTTTGGGTAAATAGCTTTCTTCCGGGTAACAGTGGGAACTTGCCTATGTATTATATATATCTTTGCCAATGTGTAGTGGATAGCAAGCTTTTACACAGCTTATATCTATTTGAAGAATTAAGTGGTACTTGAGATAAGATCAATTGTATAAATGACTAATTAACAGAGGAGGAGGCATTCCTTGTACACGCTACGTGAAGTTGACAAAGAAGTGGGAGTCTACATCTACGCGAATTTCAGAAAGAGGTTGAAGTCTACACTTTATGTCCCACATTAAAATGAGAAGAGGTGGGAGATATCTACACCTTATGCGCTAAGTGAAACAACCAAATGAAATTGGCAAGTTTGGTCGGAAAGATGTTATTCGTCAGATTGCAAACATTAAGTTACAATTATTGCTTTATCAATATTTAATGAATCTACGAACCGAAGTTTGCATTTCTTCCTGTACATACAGGATAATATATTTGCTGCTTTCAACTGTTTTGAACCGTAAAGATATTAACATTAATTATTTGATCCTTAATTCGCATTTTTTTAGTTGCAGTAAGCAACGTTGTGACGGAAGAGATGTTTGTTGGTTGATTGTTTATTATGTCTAAACACGCGTTTATTGCACATAAAAAAAACAAGCTGAATGCGAGATGGAAATATTTTCCAACGAAGACAATGAAGTCTATTTTTTGAAGTGTTCAATCTAGACATAAAATAAAGCACATTTTTGGCATATTTCTGTGACCTCTATCTACCATTTATTAAATAAAAAAACTGAGTTAACTTTTTCAATTGTGAGTGCGCTCAAGCATGCACACAACATTTATCGTTCATGACAAAATTGTATAAAAAATCAAGTAAAATTAAATGAAATAAATTGAAAGCGAAATTGAAAAGAATTATAAATGTTTAGACAGATGTATACACGTTGATATGCATGAACGCAAAAAGTAAAGAAAATGCACATTTAAAAGTAATTGAATTTTGATAATTGCAATACCTGAATTAGCTATGTCACGCTTGATGGTTAATAACTCAATACTGACATTTTATCTGCGATAATTATGTACACTAGTTTTTTTTGTGAGTAATAACCACAGCTCACATGAATAACGTCAATCAGCTATATGGTCTATTCGCAGGGTAATAGGTGGGAAAATTTAGGCTAAGAGAGAGAGAGAGAGAGAGAGAGAGAGAGAGAGAGAGAGAGAGAGAGAGAGAGAGAGAGAGAGAGAGAGAGAGAGAGAGAGAGAGAGAGAGAGAGAGAGAGAGAGAGAGAGAGAGAGAGAGAGTTATTTTGATTTTTAAGGTAGCTTTAACAATTGTTTAGTCATATTGCTACGATGTCTGCATTGCGACAGTTTATAGTGATGTCGAGCACTGGGGTATCATGCCTCAGACATGTGGCATGATGTCCCACCCAGTCCCATTTTTCTGACACTAGACCGACCAGTCCTAACACTAACCACTTAAAACTGAGCGCCTAGCGAGGCAGCTGCTAGTACCATTTTGTAAGTCTTAGCTATGACTCGGCCGGGGTTCTAATCCACGACAGTTTATAGTGATGTCGAGCACTGGCGTATCATGCTTCAGACATGTAGCATGATGTCCCACCCAGTCACATTTTTCTGACACCAGACCGACCAAACCTAACAATAACCACTTAATACCGAGCGCCTAGTTTGGCAGCTGCTAGTACCATTTTATAAGTCTTTGGTATGACTCGGCCGGGGCTCTAATCCGCGACCTCCCGAGGCGTACTCTAACCACAAAACCACCAGAGTGGTCCCGCTAAACTTGGAAGAATTTGGAGTGGTGGAAGGTAAGGTGCACGACTATGCAGAATATTCAAACAAATGTGCAAAAAATGTACGTCGTATTTACAAACCTTGCCTATTTTTCTTTGTCTAATTTTTTCTATCTGAAATTTCTCCTCTCCTCTTCAAATACATGAGTGTATTTCTGCCCCAAAGTGGTATGTTCTAGAATAGACCATGATAAGGAATATACTTAACTTCTTATAGTCCACGTACAAAAAAATTGTGGCAGATCGAATCCATTTTCGAGCGCAAGGTGTGGTCTGGTTGTACGCTATTACGTGTTGATGTTCACCCGACCTACTTGTACAGCAATCGGAATTTACTCTCTAAACTGGCCACCATTTTGTTCCGGAATCCATGTAAAATCATTGTTTACTTTTTCATTCTGCAGGACAGGTTTATTTGAACTTAAATATTTAGTAAATACATGAACGGTCGATTATCTTATGGATGGCCTTATTATTCAAAGAATCGAGTATGCACAAAGATAATGGTGAGGTTATAAAATGATACTGGTGAGGTTGCAATATGATAACGGTGAGGATGTATGATAATAATGTTGAGAATGTCAAATGATAATGGTGAGGTTATAAAATGATACTGGCGAGGTTGTAAAACGATACAGGTGAGGTTGCAAAATGATAACGGTGAGGACGAATGATGATAATGGAGAGGTTGTCAAGCGATAATGGTGAGGTTGCAATATGATAATGATGAGGTTGTAAAATGATAATTGTGAGGTAGTAAAATGGTAATGGTGAGGATGTATCATGATAATGGTGAAGAGCGATAAACTGAAGGTTACCCTAGGTTTCGAAAGAGAACTGAAAAGCAACCTGTTAAAAATGTAAAAATGACAAATTAGAAAACTTACAAAAATAGAAAGTTGTGTATTAGATTTTTTAATTTGAGCATTTAAGTCATTTGACACTGGATATAAGTCATTTGACACTGCATATAAGTTATTTGATGCTGCATGCAAGTCATTTGATGCTGCATACAAGTCATTTGATGTTGCATATAAGTCATTTTATACTGCATATAAGTCATTTCATATTACATATTAAGTCATTTGATACTGCATATAAGTCATTTCATATTGCATATAGTCATTTGATGATGCATATAAGTCATTTGATGATGCATATAAGTCATTTCATATTGCATATAAGTCATTTGATACTGCATATAAGTCATTTGATGTTGCATATGAGTCATTTGATACTGCATGTAAGTCATTTGATGCTGCATACAAGTCATTTGATGTTGCATATAAGTCATTTGGTGCTGCATATCTGTCATTTGATACTGCATGTAAGTCATTTGATGTTGCATACAAGTCATTTGATGTTGCATATAGTCATTTGATACTGCATGTAAGTCATTTGATGTTGCATATAAGTCATTTGATATTGCATATAAGTCATTTGACGTTGCATATAAGTCATTTGACGTTGCATATAAGTCATTTGATGATGCATATAAGTCATTTGATACTGCATATAAGTCTTTTGATGCTGCATACCAGTCATTAGATGTTGCATATAAGTCATTTGATGCTGCATACAGGTCATTTGATACTGCATGTAAGTCATTTGAGGTTGCATACAAGTCATTTAATGTTGCATGTAAGTCATTTGATGTTTCATATAAGTCATTTGATGTTGCATACAAGTCATTGGATACTTCATATAAGTCATTTGATACTGCATGTAAGTTATTTGATGCTGCATACATGTCATTTGATGTTGCATATAAGTCATTTGATACTGCATATAAGTCACTTGATGCTGCATATAAGTCATTTGATGTTGCATATAACTCCTTTGATATTGCATATAAGTTATTTGATGCTGCATATAAGTCATTTGATATTGCATATAAGTCATTTGATGTTGGATATAAGTCATTTGGTGATGCATATGAGTCATTTGATGCTGCATATAAGTCATTTGATGTTGCATATAAGTCATTTGATGATGCATGTAAGTCATTTGATACTGAATGCAAGTCATTTGATGTTGCATATAAGTCATTTGATGCCGCATATAAGTCATTTGATGTTTCATATAAGTCATTTGATGTTGCATACAAGTCATTTGATGTTGCATATAAATCATTTGATGCTATATACAAGTCATTTGATACTGCATGTAAGTCATTTAATGATGCATGTAAGTCATTTGATGCTGCATACAAGTCATTTGATGTTGCATATAAGTCACTTGATACTGCATATAAGTCATTTGATGCTGCATACAAGTCATTTGATGTTGCATATAAGTCTTTTGATGCTGCATATAAGTCCTTTTATATTGCAAACAAGTCATTTGATGCTGATTATAAGTCATTTGATACTGCATGTATGTCATTTGGTGTTGCATACAAGTCATTTGATGTTGGATATAAGTCACTCGATGTTGCATATAAGTCATTTGATATTGCATATAAGTCATTTGATGCTGCATATAATACATTTGATGCTGCATGTAAGTCATTTGATGCTGCATATAAGTCATTTGATGTTGCATACATGTCATTTGATGTTGCATATAAGTCATTTGATGCTGCATGTAATTCATTTGATGCTGCATATAAGTCATTTGATGCTGCATACAAGTCGTTTGATGTTGCATGTAAGTCATTTGATGTTGCATATAAGTCATTTGATACTGGATATGAATCATTTGGTACTGCATATAAGTCATTTGATGCTGCATACAAGTCATTTGATGCTTCATATAAGTCATTTGATGCTGCATATAAGTCATTTGATGCTGCGTATAAGTCATTTGATACTGCATATAAGTCATTTGATGCTGCAATTTAGTCATTTGATGCTGCATATAAGTCATTTGATACTGCATATAAGTTCTTTTATATTGCATACAAGTCATTTGATGTTGCATATAAGTCATTTGATGCTGCATATAAGTCATTTGATACTGCATATAAGTTCTTTTATATTGCATACAAGTCATTTGATGTTGCATATAAGTCATTTGATGCTGCATATAAGTCATTTGATACTGCATATAAGTCCTTTTATATTGCATACAAGTCATTTGATGCTGCATATAAGTCATTTGATGTTGCATATAAGTCATTTGATGCTGCATATAAGTCATTTGATACTGCATATAAGTTCTTTTATATTGCATACAAGTCATTTGATGTTGCATATAAGTCATTTGATACTGCATACAAGTCATTTGATGTTGCATATAAGTCATTTGATACTGCATACAAGTCATTTGATGCTGCATATAAATCATTTGATACTGCATATAAGTCATTTGATGCTACTTACAAGTCATGTTATACTGCATGTAAGTCATTTGATGCCACATAATTTACAAATTACCAAATCTCCAGTATTGTTACTTAATTAGCAATCATTACTCCTCCTAGGTGGGTGGCCATATCGACACTTCTTAATGTTTAATTCTCGAACTGGATTCTTTTGACGAGCGAGCGTTTCAGTAACACAAGTAGCTTTCGATCTTCGCAGTTTTCAATATAGTTTTTAAATTTCTCAGAAGGTGGTGCGAATAATCCATTATGATGTTTAACTGTATTGTAGCAACATTTCAGAACGTTCACCAAATCACATTGCCACAGTGTAATATAACAGTGTTGCCAAAACCTATTACAACATTGATTTGTTATTGGATTGTTTTGGATACAAATGTAAATTTGTGTTGTAAATAATTTTCATACGAGATTACTGTAGGAAAACATACACAGACAGCATTTAATCTGTGTAAAAAAAACAAAAACCTAACAAACTATTCCAGTGTAAATGTAAGTATGTATGTATTACAAATGGCTGAATAGGACTTAAATGTAGTTTTAAATGGAAACGTAACAGTTGTAATACATATATTCTGTATCAAATCATCATCGATCTCTCTATTAAACACATAAAGAGGACTTCTAGGTTTATGACAATAAGTAAACTGTATCCCGATATACAAAAAATGTGATTATAATGCTATTTTTAAGTGTCTGAGACAGACATTAGATTTGTCCTAAATGAATAAATATTACACAAACTAAATGATTAGGTTTGAAAAAGAATGTGATATGGTAAATGTATTATAAAAAGCCCCCAAAACGTGCTGATAAAATAAAAACAAAAGACGACGTCTACTTCTTTCTGATTAAAATCAGATATACAATGTGATACGTAAAGATATGACCTCGACCGTTTAGGGGTCATGTTCTGGTAACCCATGTTTTCACCATAATCGCTAATTTTATCAGCCAATCATAAAAAAACTGATATTTTCGCTTTTGAGAGACTAAGTATATATGAAAAGCATCAATCTGTGCCAAACGATTTGATTTACTTTTAGATTTTTCAAAGATGCATTTCTACTGGCTAATTCAAAGGTCACCAGAATATGACCCTTAAACTGTCGATGTCAGATCTTCACGTAGGACAGTAGAGATCTGATTTTAATCAGATTGACGATTATATAAACAGTAAAATGTCTGGTTTAGAATGTTTTCAAGGCCCATCAGCAAAGGATAATGATATTAATGTTGTTATGAGCAAGAGGTTAATAACGAGCGAATTGAATACCTGCGTGATTGTGACTCAAGACCGATTGTTTTCCCCTTTTTTCCAAGGACCTTAAGGCAACTGCTGTTGTTAACTAAAAGTTTTTTTTTAAGGCGCGAATGCTACAGATAATTTTCATCTTATCATCTAATGACCAAACTACAACTTTAATTTCACACTCGCGTGTTGTTTGTTTTCTTGCTTTGCAGTGGCATGATTCACCAGTAAATTTCTTCAAGCCGAATATTAGTACTTCACATCATACAATACGAAATGCGACCCAAACAAATTACAGAAAGAATTATTCCTATTTCAAATTAATAACAAAGTATTCCTAATAAAATAGCCAGCCAATGTTAAGAAATAATATAGAGTACATTTGACGAAACAGATCCATGTTATCATAAAGTATGGCGACTACTGTACAATATGACGTGTGCTCAAAGAAAATGGTCAAATTCTCACGATGAGAAATATCTTTCCAACACAGAATCCCCATAACCAAAAGCTAATTACTAAAACCTAGCACGTGTCCAAGGTTTATTAAATATTTGATCTTTTACTGAGACTAAGTTTCTGTGAACAAGGTATTCGCCTTTCGGTTTTAATGAACGTTGACTAGAAATATTAAAGGACATAATGATTGATGTATTTTCCAAAAAATACATAATATCAATAATTTGATTTGGAAAAAAAACTTGTTATTTTAACTTTTCATGCATAGGTTTTCAGAACAAATTCACTTTTTCATGCAGGTAATTTTTATTATGCATTCATATATGGGAGGATGAGCAAGGGATCGCTGAAATTTGCTTCTAGTCATTTAAAATTACGAGCTTGGCATTTTCATATAAAGCAGAACAACTGGAAAACCCATTGCCGAGACTTTCATGGTACCAAGCAGGTGTTTGAATAGGTATGTAAGTTTCAATGCTATATCTATATCTAGAACTATGGATTGATTATAATCGCCGATTTTCCTAATGTTTTTTATAGTCAACTTTATAGCTAAAGGACTAAGGATAAAGAGAAGGGGAACTGATCTAGAAATGGTGAACATAAAATAGAGTATACATAGGTTGGCTAGTTAGGATTGGCTGATAATGCCACTTAGATTTTAGTAAAATAATCTTTGAGAGCTTATCCTAATGGTTACTGAATAAATAGGGTCAATGTTTTATTGGTGGAATTTCAGTCCTTTTAGAATATTTAAGTTTGGTAGACTCAGTACTAAAATCAGCACCTGGTTCCTTAGTACGGTGTTGAAAGGACATGTTTCAGACCCAGCAGATCCAGAAAATGCCGCGGGGCACATGGTTTTAGGGACGCAGAAGCGGTCATCCCTGATGTGTCGATGCTGATAAATATAAGCTTGACCAGGTTTCACACACTCAGAAGCGTTAAATTATTGCAATTTTCACCTTATGGTGTTGGTATAGGTCTAATACGGGAACTGAATTAGTACACTGAGTCTTATGGTGCCGATATATTACCAACGTTGACGGAAGACCGGAGAGGAATAGCGTGACCTTCTGCATGGCTGCGCCAGTCAATTAAAGCCAATGAAGAGAAAATGATAAGTTTTTGTCTCGCATATACAAACTTAGGTACTAGTTCTAATCGATTGCATACTTAGGTACTTATTCTAATTTATTGCCAGGTTTATCTTTGTATGTATGTGTTGATTCACGGCCATTACGTGATATTTTGAGTTAACATGCCTTAATGAAGTTTCCTTGATGTTATCTCGCCTCCAAATCACGTGACTTTCTCTGCCATTACCTCCGCTTTCTCGGCACTCACGGTGGTACATTGGCTTGAAATTCATTAGGTTACAGCCGTTAACCTATAAATTTATTATTTTATAATTACGTGATTTATCTTTCACACGTATGTCATCGACCTTGATCACTCCGTATATTGCAATGTTGTCCGTAGGTACTTTTGAAAAAATATTTGACACTGATATGACGCTATATTGGATTTTAAGGTAACGTCACTGATACCCATGCATAAAATTGACTTTCATATGAAAAAAAATTCTGTCAAAAATTGGTTTCATTTATTGCTTACGTTCGTTTTGTTTGTCTTACTGTCTTCTCGTATAAAATTTGTCAAAGTATTGGAACGCTTTGTATAAATTGTTATTAGTGCCGTATTTATAAATACATAATTTCAAATTTTGATGTTTCCGATGGCACTATTTTAAATAGCAAAGAGCAGACAGACCTGATTTCAACATTTATTGACAACGAACAAATATCGTATATTTTATATAAATGTTTACTTTTTACGAAACCCTTTGGCTATATCCTTCTGTTTTATTTTGAATATATATATATATATATATATATATATATATATATATATATATATATATATATATATATATATATATATAATAACATACCAGTACCTAATTTTTAAACCTCTATTGAATTTGATTTTCATTACAATAATAAAAAACTAATAAGTTAATCAAATTAATTTCCTATAATAATAATAATAATAATAATAATAATAATAATAATAATAATAATAATAATAATAAAAATAATAAAAACATTATTATTATTTTTATTATTATTATTATTATTATTATTATTATTATTATTATTATTATTATTATTATTATTATTATTAGTAGTAGTAGTAGTAGTAGCAGCAGTAGTAGCAGTAGTAGTAGTAGTGAAAGCAGTATTAGTAATGGTAGCAGTTATAGTGGCGGCACTGATAGTAATACTTGTAGTTGTAGTAGTAGTATAAGTAGTAGTAGTAGTAGTAGTAGTAGTAGTAGTAGTAAAAGCAGTATTAGTAATGGTAGCAGTTATAGTGGCGGCACTGATAGTAGTACTTGTACTTGTATAAGTAGGAGCAGTAGTAGTAGTAGCAGCAGTAGTAGTAGTAGTAGCAGTAGTAGAAGTAATAGTAGTAGTAGTAGCAGTAGTAGTAGTAGAAGTAGTAGTAGTAGAAGTAGTAGTAGTAGCGTAGAAGTAGTAGTAGTAGTGAAAGCATTAGTGTATTAGTAGTAGTGGCAACACTGAAAATAGTATTAATGACAGTAGAAGCAGTAATTGTGGTGGTGGTGGTAGTTTACTAATAGCAGCAATAATAGTAGTGGCAGTAGTAGCATCAACCTTGGCTTCTACATTAATGCCATTTACCTTAAGACAAATACGTGTCCGTCAGTAGAGTGTAATTTAAATTCTATTATGAAGTCAAACAGGAATGAATGGTGTTTGAAATATTTGTATTTATTCCACTAATTGTTTACAGCAGTTTGAGGCGAAACGTGCACTTTAAATGTGAACTAAGTTTATGCGTGTTAGATAATCCAAACGATGTATTGCGGGGGAGGGGGCACGTGCCAACACAATATCTTTAATGTACATACCATTCTGCGACATCATTCATTGAATACTTTGATTCCACCAATATGGATACTAGGAAATTACTGATTTGTGAATCTGTATATTTTATTCAAGAGATACCTGTCGCACCATCTGCAAAAGCTTTATAATCTATTCCGGTATAATGATCAAAGTAGTTCAAATACATTAATTGTCACTTACTTTTTATTTAGGGTATCTTAATCTCAGAATGATAATGACATATACATTATTGAGTTCGTTTTATTTCATTTGTACCCGGCAGAGACTGTTTAGAAGTCGGAGTCAACACATGTTCAATTGCCTTTTATAGATCAAGATGTTTATCGTTAATATTATTTTCCCCAATGATTGGCCAACCCATCATGTTGTTATTTATTGTTGACAATACGTAGGCATACGCGCATGCGTTGCATATGTTGTGGAATCAGAAATATTTTGAGGAAATATTAGCGTGTATGATTACAAAATGACATGATATTCTTTTTTGATCGTGTATTGTTAGCATTGACACCAAAATACCAGAAATTGTAGCTACAAAATTATCAGCATTTTAAATAATTTAATAATCGATTAATTATATGAAGTTCGACAGGAATTTATGAAGGAACGTCACTACGATTCACCTAAAAAGTTCCTTTCTAAGACAAAAGACATTTAACTTTATATTTAAGAATGGACTTATTGTTCATTCCAACTTTGAATTAGATAAAATAACAAAAACTGTTTAAAGAAACTTTCTGATGTGATGTTTTCGATTGTTATATCTTGATATGTGTCTGTCAGTTTGAATGTTTTGGTATGTTTTGTGTGTGAATGGTTTGCTACGTGTTTGAGTGAATTTTTTGGTATGTTTTTGTGTGTGAATGTTTGATATGTGTTTGAGTGAATGTTTTGGTATGTTTTTGTGTGTGAATGTTTGATATGTGTTTGAGTGAATGTTTTGGTATGTTTTTGTGTGTGAATGTTTGATATGTGTTTGAGTGAATGTTTTGGTATGTTTTTGTGTGTGAATGTTTGATATGTGTTTGAGTGAATGTTTTGGTATGTTTTTGTGTGAATATTTTTGTGTGTCTGATAGTAGGTATCTGTCTTGAAAATCAGCGTTTAACATTGGTGCCGAAAAATTATCGAAATCATTCCGATGCTTTACAATAGGTGGCGCTCTAAGCTTCGTATTTAGCATAGAGTTAGAATTTTAAAGAAAAAGAATCCCCCCTAGTTTCCTCACTAGTTATACGGGCTATTTAAAAAAAGAATTTGTATATCTTAGGCATTGTTCAAAGAACCTTTAATTCCCTTTACTTTGATGTGTGATTGATGGGTGTAATATGGGTTAGAGAGTATACAGCTTGTCCTTAATCCAGATGTGCACCTTTTGAAAAGGTGCTAGCTCTACTTGCTCATTTTCACTTCTCGATCTTCAGAATCAAATTGAAAAATAAAGAGCCGATAACTTTTTTTTACATTTTAATAAAGTATATAGCTTGGCCTTACTCCAGATGTCCACCTTTAAAAAAAAGTGCTAGTTCTATTTGCTCATTTTCACTTCCCAGGCTTCAGAAGTAAATTGTGAAAAAAGAGCCGATAACTTTTTTTTTTTACATTTTATGTATTTGGTAATTCATTCTTTGCACTTTTAGAAGCTGGTATTATCTAGTCTGGCAAAATACATTTTTCCTATTTTAATAGCTGCCAAGAATAGTGTACTTTAGACAAATTCAGTTTGATTTTTGGATCACAAACGAGCAGTCATTTTAGTTAGCAGTGTGCTAAGATCATTTACATTTTCCAAAAGTACAATATCCCAAAAAATGTCAGCCACATTATATGAAAGTGGCATAGAGGTATGCTAACACTTTCTCCACTGTGCATGTTTAAAATGCAAACAACTTCACCTTACATTCATCACACTCTCAAAAGTACATAATAACTGATGAGTGCCACCTTAGCCAGAGAAATCATCGAAATCATTCCGATGTTTTACATTAACCAGAAATTAATCGAAATCATTCCGATGCTTTACATTAGCCAGAAATTAATCGAAATCATTCCGATGCTTTACATTAGCCAACGTTCTAGATGGGTTTTCTGATGTGCAGAGGTATTTTTAACAACCCTGAACACTAAAATGACCTAAACAATTTGGTTTATCTCTGAGTATCAGGACAAGGTTTACTGCTCAAAACTCATCAGCAATTATTAACACGGATTTCTCAGTTACTCATCCGTATGAGTCCCACAGATGCGTTGGTCGTGGGACATTTTATAAAAGATGGGGCAAGAACAAAGAAAACCATCAAATAGAATAATATTCTTCCCCAAAACAAACCCTAAAAACCACAAACAAAACTATTCTCAACAAAATAACCCCCCCAACCCCAACCAAACAATTAACCCCATCACCACCCAAGCAAAGCAAATAAAAAAGCATCCTATAAACTAAGAGGAACTGCAATCGTAATGATAATGGCCAAGAAGAGCCAACAAATCGTGAGCTTTTGCTTATCTAAATCAGGGATCTGGTCTGTGTGTAAAACTAATGTGTTCATTTGTAATAATCCGTATTAATTAATTAATAATTAAGTAATTTCACACAAATTATTCATTAAATACTTTTCACAATTTTATCTTCCACTTTTGCAAGTTAAAAATCGTTTTTGTTAAAATTATACAAGAAAGGGCAACATGTAATGCAATAATACTATTTCTACTACAGTCAAGTTAAATATCTCATTGTATACAAATTATGCATGAGTTCAATTCAAAGTACCAAATAAAATTGTTACTTTGATGAAGAACAAAATGTTATGAGGACTGTTGCCTGCTAATATATTTGTATAAGTCTGTGTCTAGGAACAGGGGCGATATTATTTGGCTGTTTTGAAAAAAAAATATGACGGTTAGGAATATCATTCAGATGCGAACATTCTCACGTTTTATTTACTTATTACGTACTAAGTACATATTCATTACAGACCGTATATAGATTGGTCTGGCACACCATGTAATCTCTACAAACACCATCTACAATGCGCATGATTTACATTCCTGTTCATATAATAAACAATGGTCATAACATAAAAAAATAAACTTATTGCATACAATAACAACTAAATATAATCAGGACTTTAGTAGTTAATGTAAGAAATATAGAGAAATGCAGAGAAAGACAAATGAATGGAAAAAGGTATTGTCCGGAGCGTGTCGATTAGTGTCATAATAATGTCTAATTTGACGTCATAATAGTGTTTAATTTAACGTCATAAGACTGAATAAAAGCATAACTGTAGTTGTATTCCGTACTGCATTATCAGAATCACAATATGCCGAGATGTTAAGACTGAAATTGCTATACGGTACAATCCCTTTAAGTGACTCATGCAACACCCACGCGGAAATACCCCCTCCTCCACATGTATACAATCATAACCACCCTAAAATAACTCTTTGTATCTGTCTTCTTCCGCCTATAAATGAGGGGAATGAATTAGATAATTATACTTATTTCAGACCTACATCGTCCAAAACGTTATGTATATTGCCAAGAGTTATCCTCAGCTGATATAATCTAACGGACGAAAGTTAATTGTTTGAAAAGAAAACTGAACTCCTAATATATATTTGTATATCACAGTATATATGTGCTGATAATATACATTATTATAAAGTTTTACATTCAATATATTGGACATGAAAAGTAGTAAACCTATACAAGAAAAAAAATTAATAAATGACAAATACAATACAAATGACAAAAGTGCAAGAGATAACGGGAATTGCTGCTATGATGATGGGATTTAACTGGGTTTGTTAGGCCACGTTGATATTTACCTGGGTTTGTTATGACATCTTTATAATTACAAATGATTAGTACAATGGATGCACGTGCGTGTGCGTGTGTCTGTAATATAATCTTATTAGAGACTTGATAAGGTCTCACTATCTGGTTTCATTTGGGCAATGGAATCTAATGTTCCCTGATAATTAAAATCTATGGGGATGCAATTTTTTATTTATTTAAATCAATTTAATGTTAGAGCGGTTTCCTCTACATACAGGCGTAAACAGTTCTTTTATTTATTTTACGACTGTCTCTGTACCGGTGCCATACCATTTTATTTTCGGATCCTGTCACCAAAAAATAAAAATGTTATATAAGTAAGAAAACAAAGGTATTGCATAATGGGTGTGGTATTTCACCCTTGGTTTTGAATTCATTGAATATATAGACTAGTCTCGATAATAGTAGTTGTGACCTGAAACAGGATGATAAAGTTAATAATTTTTATGGACTTCTTAAATTGTTCAAGGCATATTCATGAAATTGTATATATGCATGAATATTTATATTTTCTGAATATCACATATGGTTACCAAATAGTCTAAATTGAAAGAGCAAAAGAGGAGGTGTCGAAAATGAAATCTCTCAATTTATACATTTTAGATAGTCTAAAACGATATTCTGCTGTGTTTATTTCACACACAGGAATGATACATACTTTTAGATAAATGATTCGAATATAAATCATAATTTAAATTACTACATTTTGTTCTTAGGCTAGTACCCATGACCCGTGACATTAGATTAAAATATAATGGTAGCAAGTAATTATATTTTTGTAGCGATTAATCTGTTTGGCCACACACACACAAATATTCATCATTACTTGGGCGTTTTATCAAACTGATTGTACAACAACTTGAGGCGATTTTGCAAATTCGGTCAGGAGCATTAACTATGTTTATGGTTAATTATAAACATTTCTCTCCACGTTAAGCTTGTCATGATTTTCTTTTTAAGCTGCTCAATACACGTTTTCAACTTGCCATATACACATTTCAACTTGCCCTATACACATTTTAACTTGCCATATACACATTTCAACTTGCCCTATACACATTTCAACTTGCCATATACACATTTCAACTTGCCATATATACATTTCAACTTGCCCTATACACATTTCAACTTGCCATATACACATTTCAACTTGCCCTATACACATTTTAACTTGCCATATACACATTTCAACTTGCCCTATACACATTTTCAACTTGCCCTTCTTTAGCTTGCCTTATACGTATTTTCAACTTGACTTATACACAATTTTAATAAAAAGTTGACAGAATAAGCCAATATGATAAAATAGAAATAAACACGGATATTATGTGTGAGAAAAAAGGACGTGGGAAGAGAAAAAAAATTGTTGCACTCGACGTGCGTCTCAGTAAACTTTGGCAGCGATTGATGATTGACGTGTCAAGGTTATTATATAGCTAAGTAATTCGTGCTAATTTCATTATTGCGCGTTGTTCCGTGATTGGAAAGCAATATTATGAATATTTATAAAAAATTATCAGACGTTTTTAGACACTGAAGATGTGATAATTATTTAACTGAAAGCAATATTCTCGAGTAGTGGGTAGAGTGAACTTGAGTTCTTTATTCATTGCCATTTTAATACTGGGTAGGGCATAGCTGCATGCTTATAAAAGTATATTAATTGCATTACATGATGATAACAACCAGAGAAAACCTAATCGAACGTCATAGGTGGAAAGGCAATACAAGATTTGAATAAGAATATCACTTTATATGTGGTCACCTCGCAGCCTCTTCCCAGCTTTTAGAATGGTTAGACATTTTGGAAGGCCCATTATTTTTCTAAATATTACGGCGTTTATGTGTTGTTATCCCTGTTCACATTTATTTGGTATTTTTCTAAAAACAAGTAAGAATTTTCAAAATAGAATTCGGAATTGAAATTTCTGTTTTTCTGTTTTGATACCCAATTTTTGGTTCTTAGGTTTGTACACCTTACCCTTCCGGCATATATTATGTTGGTTATGCTTGAAGACGACTGGAATTATTGTGAAAATATAGATTTATTCTTCTAGTGAATAGACATCAAAAAGATTTAATGAGATAAGGGATACAACTCTTACTTTATGCATTATCTAAGCGATACGACTCTGACTGGTATATTCGATGTAGCCCATTGCATTAACTAAGGGACACAACTCGTTTAAGGCTATTAATCGTGCTGTATGCATTATCTTGCATGCACTGCAATTCTACGGCTTGCATTTATTAATTAAACATTTCTTTTTTCATGACATGGTAACATTAGACTTAATTTCATTATATGTTAAAATGGGCGGGTACTCTGAAAGATAATGGGAAATGTTTAACCGCTACACATTTTTATCTTCCTTTTTTTACAGATTACTTATGATTATCAGTCGTACTATATCTGAAGATGTAGAGTTCTGTACTTTACTAAATCTGTCGTCTAGTACGATGGTTAATGGGTAATGGGTGGGTCATGGTAAGAACACGATTAACGCCAATGATAAAATAACACCCAAACACTATCATTTGCAGATTATTGCGGGTTAAATCCTAAGCCTACAGTTTGCTTGGCCATAGAAAATATTTATAACGAGCGTGGTTTTGAAATCGTAGGCTATTGAATCACACTTTGATAGTTACAATCAATAGTGTTTCTAGTTAATTTTTTTCTTTTTTAATAGATTTTAAACGAATTCTATAGCATGCTGCTCTTTGGCAAGCATCTACATGTCTGTTGTTCTGAATCCACGAGAAACAGAAAGCCTGGGTATTCGAAAGTCGGCTTCCTCATGGAGTGGGTTGATTGAGTCGATCCTTAAACGTAAAGAAGGGATATGCGCATGCACTTCTAAACTCGTGGAATCATCGGAGATGCGTGCTGCAACATACCTTCGAATCATCGCTTGTCGACGTCGTCTACAAATAATGAAGCTTTTGAGTAGGTTTTGTATTCATAGATAATGGAAATGATAAACTCTGTCAAACCAGCAAAATTTATATGAATACACCTTAATATAAAAGACAATCAGTAAATTTCAGATTAATCATTTTGCATGCATTTAGTTTGTCTCTATTTCCTTTCAGTCTGGCCGTGTCGGTCTCTTCACATGCGTATATTTGTGTGTCTATGCATATTTATATGTATATGTCTGTCTATGTTTATGTCTTATTCAGCACATTCCCTTCATGAAGTCTATGGATTAAATATAAATGATTATAATTCAGAATTTAATGACATTAAGAAGCTGATAGCAAATTGCATTACCAAAGGCAATAGCAAATCGCCTTGAGTTAATAGCAGATTGCAGTACCAAAGTTAATATCAAAGTATATTACCTGAGTTAATAGCAGTCGGAATGAGTTAATAGCAAATCACATTAACTAAGTTAATAGAAAATTGGACTGAGTTAATAGCAAATCGAGTTACTAAAGTTAAAAGCCAAGTGCATCAACAGAAAATTACATTAACATTAAGCTACAATAATTTATTTCCCTAGAATACAGAGTGAAAATTTAAAATAAAAAGAATTTACAGTATTGTGAATTAAATCCAAAATAGTTCTAAAAGTTCTATCACAAGTCCAAATGTATGAAATTTCAATTACATTCGAGTGTTATTCCAAATAAAATGCAATATTGAATGTGTTGATGTGTCCCCAGTCTTGAATGTGCTAAGAAGCCAACTACCTGGATTGGGGCGATGTTATAATAGTTATTCGATGTATCATAATAATATAATCCAAAAAAGTCCTTGTCTGAATTCACTATTAAGCCAAATTATTGTTTTAGTCTTAGAATATTTTTGAGCACTTTGTATTTCCAGCGATTATTAATTTTAATAATTAAATCCACCCCCAAAAATAACATATTATAACAATAAGACTGATTATGATTGGACCTTAAAGCATGAATTAGTAATTTCTGAAGTAAATAATATTATATAAAAAAGATAAGACACAATAATAGAGCCGGGATGTTGATCAGTTTCCTTTTCAAATAGGCAAAGCTTTCAACAAGATTAGGAATTTCCAAGTGAAAAAATAATATCCGACACTCAGATAGTAGTAAACATGTTGGCTGAATATTAATCTACAATTATAGAGAAAATTTTAATCCTCAGTTATAGAGAAAATTTTAGCTATGTGTTCTATTGTTTACAAAAGCAATGTCTCTGCTCAGGTAAACAATAAAATTGATTTTGGATAAGATCAAGTATAAAATTGATATGTGTGTGTGTGTTTGTGTGTGTGTGTGTGTGTGTGTGTGTGTACCCCCCCACACCAATGGTAAAACGAATTACCCAAGTCATTAGTAAAATGCAATACCTGAGAAAAACAAATACCACGATGACGGCAACTACGATTACAACTGCACCTCCGGTGACAGCAGATGTAATAATAACCACTGAAAAATTCACAATAATGGGTGATTTGAATAGTATTTATTTATTTAACCATCGTTATTCATTACATGTTTCTAGTTTTACTATTTACTGTAGATTAACCAATGCATTCTATAGGGTAGGTCATCGTAATAACTATGTATACTAAAATTTGTATCCGTCGCTTAAGAAAGATGTATATGGTACATATCCAATGTTCTTTATATTTTTGTATATTTTTAAGTTAATCGGTGAGGTTAGTTTTTACATAATCAATGAGGTCAGTGTTCACATAATCAATGAGGTCAGTGTTCAGGTAATCAGTGAGGTCTGTGTTCACATAATCAGCGAGGTCAGTTTTCACGTATTTAGTAAAGTCAGTGTTCACGCTTCCATTTTGTTGACCTGACTAAAATACAACGTCAGGTTAATGGAAGGTTCTCAGGAATTAACGATACGGATTAATCAACAATTTAAAGATGTATTTCTTTTGAAATATATACAGTACGAAATATTAGAAGGTTGTTATTTCATAATTTAAATACTATTATACGTTTTGGAGCCATATGTGCAAGAGAAAATATAAGCATATACTAATATCGGAAGTTGTGTGTGTGTGTGTGTGTGTGTGAGAGAGAGAGAGAGAGAGAGAGAGAGAGAGAGAGAGAGAGAGAGAGAGAGAGAGAGAGAGAGAGAGAGAGAGAGAGAGAGAGAGAGAGAGAGAGAGAGAGAGAGAGAGAGAGAGAGAGAGAGAGAGAGAGGAAAAGTACCTTGTTGAAGGGACTGCCCTCTTTGTTGATTAATTCCTGACACTGTAACGAGTATGCTAATATTGTCATCGGACACTTCTGATGCTACGGTTAATTTTCGTCTAGTGGAAGAAGTTACAGATGCTGAAGATCGTATGTGCATTAAGTCTGATGGGATTTCTGTACCTGTTTTTGATGTTTGATTATCCGTCTGTGATGATTTAAAAAACGACTGGGAACTTTTAGTGTAAAAGGACGTTCCAGAGAAAGTTGATAAAGAGTCTGTAACTAACTTCGTAGTCATAACTGTTGACTTGCTCGAGTTGGCATATTCTGTAGTTGTTGTTATGGTAGCTGATGGTTCCGTTGTTTCTTGACTAACCGAATTAAATGATTCAGGTGTTATTGTTTTAGGAAATGTTATTTTGTGGCTATTCGAACTTGCTGATCTTGTAGTTGTTTCAAAAATAGAGGATTGTCCTTTTGATTCTTGATAATTCGAGATTTGCAAGTTTGTATTAGATTTTATAGCAGATGATATTTTAGTTGTTTCTTGGCTAATAGGATGTGTTGATTCTGTAGTGACTCTGATAGTAGATAATAGTCTAGTTGTTTGTTGCTCGCTTGAGGTCCCTGATTCTGTAGTCTTTGTCATATCTAATCCGTTTGATTTTTGGCTCGTCGAAGGTGTTGAGTCTGTAGTGATTGTTACAGTAGATGGTATTCGTGTTGTTTGTTGTTTGTTTGAGGTCTCTGACCGAGTAGTCGTTGTCGTAGCAGAAAATAATCCGTTTGATCCTTGACTACTCGATGGTGTGGAATATGTAGTCGTTGTAATAGTATCCATTATTTCACTCGAGCCAGTGAAATATGCAGTCTTTGCCCTTGTAGAAAATGATCCCTCTGATCTGTGACTGCGCGAGACTGTGGAATCTGCAGTCGTTGCCGTAGTAGACAATATTTCCTTTGATCCTAGACTATTCGAGATTGTGGAATCTGTAGTCGTTGCCCTAGTAGACAATATTTCCTTTGATCCTAGACTATTCGAGATAGTGGAATCTGTAGTCGTTGTCAATACAGAGAATAGTCCGTTTGACCCTTGACTGCTCGAGGCTGTGGAGTCTGTAGTCGTTGTAAATACAGAGAATAGTCCGTTTGACCCTTGACTGCTCGAGGCTGTGGAATCTGTAGTCGTTGTCAATACAGAGAATAGTCCGTTTGACCCTTGACTGCTCGAGGCTGTGGAATCTGTAGTCGTTGTCAATACAGAGAATAGTCCGTTTGACCCTTGACTGCTCGAGGCTGTGGAATCTGTAGTCGTTGTCAATACAGAGAATAGTCCGTTTGACCCTTGACTGCTCGAGGCTGTGGAATCTGTAGTCGTTGTCATAGCAGATAATAGTTCACTCGAAAATAATCCGTTTGATCTTTGACTGCTTGAGGGTGTGGAATCTGTGGTCGATGCACTAGTAGACAGTAGCTCGTTTGATCTTCGATTACTCGAGGATATGGAATGAGTAGACGCTGTCATTGCAGACAATAGTCGGATTGATCCTTCACTACTTGAGGCTGTAGAATCTGTAGTCGTTGAAAGAGTAGATAATAGTCCGTTCGATCCTTGACTACTAGAGGGTGTGGAATATGTAGTTGTTGTTTTAGTAGCCAATAGTTTATTCGAGGCTATAGGAGCTGTAGTCGTTGTCATATTAGAAAATAATCCATTTGATCCTTGACTACTCGATCGTGTGGAATCTGTAGTCGATCCCCTAGTAGACAATAGTTCATTTGATCTTCGAGTACTCGAAGCTGTGGAATCATTAGTCGTTGTCATTGTAGACAATAGTCGGTTTGATCCTTGACGACTCGAGGCTGAGGAATCTATAGTTGTTGCCAGTATACAAGATAATTCACTTGATCCTTGACTATTCGAGGCCGGTGAATCTGTAGTAGTTGTCGTAGTAGATAATAATTTATTTGATCCCTGACTACTCGAGGCTCTGGAATCTGTAGTCGGTGTCATTGTAAAAAATGATCTGTCTGATCCTTGACTGCTTGAAGTTGTTGAATTTGTAGTAATTGTAACATTAGAAACGTATTCATTTGATCTTTGACTACTAGAGGATGTGACATCTGTAATCGATTTCATAGTAGACAATAATCCACTTGATCCTTGACTACTTGAGACTGTGGAATCTGTAGTCAATGTCATAGTATAAAATGATCTGTTTGATCCTTTACTACGAGAGGAGGTGAAATCTGTAATCGTTTTCATTGTAGACATTAATCCGTTTGATTCCTGATTACTGGAGACTGCAGAAGACGTAGTCATTGTCATAGTAGACAACAATTTGTTGGATTCTTGACTATATGAGGTTGTAGAATCTGTAGTCTCTGTCACAGTAGACCCTAATCCGTTTGATCCTTGACTACTCAAGGCTGTGAATTCTGTAATCGTTGTTATAATAGATGATTGTCCGTGAATTTTAATGCAATTCGAGTTTGATTGTATCCTCTTTGCGGTATTATGCAATGGTTCATTTGTTGTTTGGCTATTATAACTTATCGAATCTGTAGTGGCTGCTAGAATAGATGAGGATGCGTTCGTTTCTTGGCATATAGAGTTGCCAGATTTTGTAGTTTTTATTATAATGGATGGTAATTTTGTTGTTCTTTGGCTGTTCAAGGCTGTTGCTTCCGTAGTCGTTGTTATAATAGCTTGTGCATTTTTTGTTTCTAGTTTATTAGAAGATCGTGTCAAGATTACGGCTGAATCAGTCGTTGATATCCCATTAGGAGAGCTTGTCAACATTTTGGTTGGCGTACTTTCTAGGATAGTTTCGTTCGCTGGTTGAAAAGCTGATGATGAGATGAGAGATAGCGATGTAAGGGTAACGTTATTCTCATTTTGTGCCATTATAGTTTGCTGTGATGTCCATGGATTTGGTTCCCTAGTTGAAGGAACAGGCATCAAAATGTTAGTCGCATCTGAAGTCTTCGAAAGGGTTGTTTTTCCTTTAAATTTTGTAGACTCTTTGGTTTGTGGCACCATATGAGACGATTTCCTTGTATTGTCGTCGCCATCTAGTGCTGATAATTCAGCGGTCGAATGTATAGCAGACACTTTTTTTGTGTTTTCTTCTGTCATTTGTGTTCTGTCTTCCCTACCATCAGCTTGTATTGTTGTTATTGCTTTATGTGTTGATAAAATTAACGTCGAGATTGTATTTTCTTTCGAAACAAATTTGGTTGCATGGTTTATTCCCGTATTTGACTTTGTTGTTGTATATACGGCAGAGGATGAATCTGCTGTTTCTGTTGTGAATGTCACTTTATCACGCAATGTGGCTGATGGTGTAGGAATAGCTACTGTTGTCATTGTATCTGTCCTTGGTAGAGTTGTGTTTTGTTTGTTGGAAGTTTTGGAGTCCATCGATGATGTTATAATGAAAGGAATTATCGTACTCATTATTGTTTGGTTATTTAAATCTGTTAACTTTGTTGCTGGTGATATTGGTGATGTAATTGCGTTCTTTTCAAGGACGGTCGAATTTCTTTCTCCTTTTGATGGTGTTATCGTATCTCTTGTTACCGCTGGCTTGTAAGTTGATCTTGCTAATTGTAAAATTGTTGGCGTTGTAGACAACAGTGATGTGATGAACGACCCATTTGTTGTCTCTGTCTTGTTATTGTTAGGTATTTGTATTATAGTTGATTGTATGTTAGATGATATTGCTTGCCCATCTACCTTTGTTACGTTCTCGTAAAGGTTGAATATAGACATGTATGTAATCGAAGACATGACTGGCGTTGCTATGGTCATTTGCTGAAACGTTGTCATGTGTGTATCTCGAGAAACAGATGACGATGATGATAACTGATCCAAAGTCTTTCTTGACGTTGGCGTTGTTGTTGCCATTAACTCTCCACACGTAAACAATTCAGCCATTACATCACGTTTGGTTGGCCCTATACGGTGATGTAGAAATCAATATTCAATAATATAAGAGAGATGTTTGGTTTCCACAAACCACGATATTAGAAATAAATTTTTAAAATAAGAAAGAACAGGCCATGATTAAAAGCCCTAAATATTTAGATATAATAAAGGTCATCCATTTTCTCTGACCATTGCTTTTAATGGCATCAATAAAATTTTTCTTATGATCTTACTTTACCTTTAGTTATAACGGTACTTGTTTACATCTGGGGCTGTTTGCTAATGTGTCGAATATTAACACAGCAAAACCCCACAAGACCAAAATCTCCCTGAAATGAATTAGAGTTTCGTGGTAGAAGAGATTTATGTTCACTGAAGTTCTCATTTTCCCAAAAATATTGAACGTGATCAGATCTTCTCCTATCATCAAGTAAATGTTTATGTCTACAAACATCAATAATTGATAAACCAGCGTGCTCAATTTTTTTACATGTGGCACATGAGTCAATATATATATATATATATATATATATATATATATATATATATATATATATATATATATATATATATATATATATATATATATATACTTTAGAGCAGCTTGAAGGGCATTAGCTAGTGATATGTTCTGACTGCATATAAGTTTCGTGAGGATCGAGGGTAATTGATGATTTCTTGAAGTTTACCATTATCATCTAAATGACATACTTGTTTGGGGACCTAAAATTTAATTCGGTTTCAAAGTGGAGGGATTTATCTGCCCTGAGTAGAAATTTAACTAATTTAAAGAAGAACAAACGTTTGAAAGAATGAAATTATTTAATATGATAAAAAGGTGATGCTGATCCTGACGATTTCTAAATGTCACTTAATTATCCAGTAACTTCTAGATTCTATGATTTACCGAAACAATCGTTAAACTGTTTTCTAATAAGCAGAAACTGCAAATATTATACCGGAAGTGGTTAATGAGCAAGCCAGGGTCAGATGAATTTATGGTCAAAAAAAAAATTAAATGCGGTTGGAAACATATTTGACCGTTCCAAGTTAGGTTTTTAACTCTGAGTAAAGAAAGGAGCCGATGGCTTATTTGTTTTTACATTTTATATATTTGGTAATTCTTCCATTGCACTTTCAGAAGCCGGTATTGTCTAGTCTTGCAAAATTTGATTTCCCTATAGCTGCCAAGAATAGTGTACTTTTAGATAACTTCAGGTTGATATTTATAGCACAAGGGAGCGGTCATTTTAGATATCAGTGTGCTAAGATCATTTACAATTTCCAAAAGTACAATATCCAAAGAAATGTCAGCCACATTGCATGAAGATAGCATAGAGGTATGACAACATTTTCTCCACTGTGCAAATTTTTAATGCAAACAACTGCACCTTACATAAATCACTCTCTCAAAAAAACATACTAACTGGTGAGCGCCACCTTAATAAACAGTGTAATTTCCGTGTTCGTTTTAGAAAAGGGATATAACTCTAAACTCTTAACATTATGGTAAATTACGGAATTATCCGGCAGTTACCTAATAGGAGAACTATGTTACGCTATTGTCTGAAGAAGATGGACTCCCCTATAGTGTAAGCAATATGGCGCCGTGTTAGTATGGAAAATCCATTAAGCATGAAAGGCGCAGGAGATGCTAGTGTTAGGGACACTGTTCACCGTCAAGTTAGAAATTATAAATCAATTAATGAACTAAGTTTTGTGCTGTTTTTTAAAATCGCATTAAAGAATTTTGTTATCGAAATTTTTAGAGGGGTAGAAAAAAAACGGGGAGATACATTCAGACTATAGCCTACAGTTCCAGCTGATATCCATTCTCCTTACTACACTGAATTGAATAATCCAGTACAGAAAAACAGAATTGAGTTGGATCAACATAAAAGCAAAATCCATGCGCATTCATTCACAATATGACTCTAAATTTGAAGTTGACAAAAACAACAATTCGTCTTGAAACTGATTTAGAGTGCGCAAGCAGGATAAAAAGTCGCTGGAGGAGCTATATGCGCATGCGTACTGTTATTGTGTATTGATGAATTTAAGGTTGTATTTTTTTTTGGAATGAAGCATAAATTCAGTTACATTGTTTCCCTAAAGTCTTGTATTATTAGGCGTTATGTAGTTAAATAAAATGATCATATAATTAAAAGTGACTTCATTTGTATGGGAAAATATGAACCTTTTTTCCTGAAAAGTACTGCGCTCCGCAAGACCGTGCATTATTTTTCAGAAAAAAATCATTCATATTTTCCAATAGAAATGCAGTAACTTATAAATATAAAATACCTATTGGAAACATTGAAGTACTAACTTCAAGGTGCAAACTGAATTTGGAGTTTGGCTATTTAGAAAATAAGGACAGACTACACTTATTCCTTATTCTTGCTACATGTAAATATACATAATCTCATCTGAGAAGGCTGCACCATAAAGTATTATATAGAATGTTTCTACGAATGTTCTTTTCGAAATAATTATAATTGTTTCATATGCACTGTTCTTTTTTATGTTACACGTAGAGACAATATCTTATTTTTGGATCGGTACAAAACTATAATTTTAAAAATAATGATACAAATGATTTGGAATTCATAAAAATAAAAAATATTTATGAACATTAATACAAAACTCAGATTGCTGATGTAATTGATTAAAAATTCCATTCGCCAAGAATTCTATGCATATATTTGCTTAGAGACAGGCCAATTTTATGTCGAAAAGATAGTTGGTTGTAATTTTTATGTCGACAAAAATCGTGATTATAGAAACAGTAAACTGGGAAACGTTTGACAAAATATGACTATTGTGTAAGCTGTTAATTAAGTCATAAAGTATGCCCCGATGTTTTTTTTTTTTGCTCGACGTGTCACATTGGCTAGCAAACATACCTTTTCTAGTGTTGATTACTTACAGGAAAAGATGGAATCAGAGGCAATTTCCTGTATGTGCATATAAATTTACATGCAAGATTTTCCATGAGGTAATTTCGTATTTGAAATGAATGAACATTATGATAGCGATAAGACATATTCTAAAAATGTTTATAGATGCCTATGCGAGCATAGAAGAAACATAAGCGTGAGAGAGTAAGTGTATTTGTGCGTGTGTGTATGTAGATAGTAAATTTCTCATACACATGCACCAATTATCTCGGTACATTGGTGGTAATTTTGTGAATGAGTATGGCAATATATGCATGCTCTAATGTTCTGATAATTGTCTTCTGGAAATGCTCTTCTTCCTTCGCTTCTTTCTTTTGTCTTACAATGACACAAAATAACTGTCTGCAACTGCGAATATGAAAATACCCCCCCATGTAAACACCTCTACCCCAAGAATTAAAATAAAAACCCCAAATAATATGGACAAAGGTCAGGACTAGAAACATGATTTAGTTTTAAGGTGATTGAGGTTTGATGAGAGGTTTTTATCTGTACATAAAAATAATATTATAATAGCTCTTGGTGGATATTAGAAAATACAAATTAACGTACATGGTATATGGCGGGAAATCTGTTTTGAAAATTGACGTCGATGTCCAAACGATGAATTTTGTGTCATACGAAAACTATATTAACAAGATAACATCGCGGTTTACTTACCTCCTTCACAAAGAAAGGCAAAGTTCTCTGAATGATTACATTGAATCGGAAGAAGAGTATAACTGCCATGCGGAATCAGTGTAACACAGTGGTAAACAGATGGCGAGATTTCCAGGAAGTTCTTGTTGAAAAAGGTTATATTATTCCCTGAAATTATAAAGGTAGTCAAAGTTGTCATATTCAGGGTAAAGTTACAATTTAATTTCTAAACTAAATACGTTAAAATTTCAGAACCCAAGTCAGTATTCAACTGTGAATCGTAATCACGAAGTTTTAAGTTAACAAAATAAAAAACCCATCTTCATAATGACCTTATATCATTTTAACATTTAGTCAGAAATTATTTTCGTGGTTGGTATTTAATCAAACATTTGTTTTCTCTTTTTCATGTCGAGTGTTCATAGCTTAATAACAAGATTTTATTGTGAGCGTTCATGACATAATAACTAGGTTTTATTGTGAGCGTTCATGGCCTAATAACTAGATTTTACTTTGAGCATTTATGGCCTAATAACTAGGATTTGTTGTGGGTGTTCATGGCCTAAATAGATTTGATTGTGGGTGTTCATGGCCTAAATATATTTTATTGTGGGTGTTCATGACCTAATTAGATTTTATTGTGGGTGTTCATGGCCTAAGAACTACATTTTATGGTGAGTGTTCATATCCTAATAACTAGATTTTATTGTGAGTGTTCATGGCCTAATAACTAAATTTTATTGTGAGTTTTCATGATCTAATAACTAAATGTTATTGTGAGTGTTCATTGTCTAATTAGATTTCTTGGTGAGAGTTCATGGTCTAATAACAAGATCTGATAGTGTGTGTTCACGGCCTAATTAGATTTTATTGCGAGTGTTCATGGCATAATAACTAGATTCGATGGCAGACATGTTACTAGTAATTCCAGTGAAATGTTAAAGGTTATATATGCACTAAAACCTAGCTTTATGCCTTATCTTACGACTTTAGGCCAAATAAAAGTTGTTTCATGGAAATGAACAATTTATGTCTGTAAGGAAGTGTATTAGTTAACTGAAGTAATATTAATTTTATAAAATCCTTGCAATATATTGTGTGTTGTTAGGTATTATTGACTCGCAGTCAGTTCAGTCAGATATAATAGATAAAATATGTTGCATTTGATTCGCCAGATTGCATTTGTTAGATTCCCTCCTTCGAATGATCGCGCAGAAAAGGTGAGTGGGTGGTTGGGGAAATTATTTGTTTGACTTTTATCTACCATTGAGCCACTGCCATCTCGTCAAATTAAACGCAGCTCCAACAAAAATTTGTGTAGCCTGTGCGTCCATTAAAAACTTTCCCCATATATCTGCATTGTGGTCAAGTGAAGCCAAATCGCCTCCTCGTGCAAAACAGCTTTCTCGTGCTAAACACCAGGAGGAGTAGAGATAATTTTTTACGTAAGTGTAGCAGATCCCATTTGGCTTAGACACACCGGGAGTACAGAACGTATAGTTTTCAATATCTGAAAAGAGAAAAAAAGTATTTTATTCTTGCATCAATGTCATGGATTAAATGTGAACCGTATTTTTATTTCTTTATTACTTAGAATTTTTCATTTTAATATTTTCATCAGGTGACTTATACCAAGAATTCAGGCATCAGGAGATACAAACTTAGAAGGTTAGACATCTTAAAGAAAAAATTCCTGAAACACAGTACAAATTTAATTACAACAAAGAAGTCATATGGAGTGGATGGAGACTTGATCGCATTGTGAGCAATACTGCATATTTTTCTGACGCTCTCATATGTCACTGGGTCATTTTATCCAATATTTATGAGAAGATTCTATCCTTACTATATTTATTTGATTCAAGAAAATGCGACTTATCCCCATAAAATATGAATAAAAAAAATCAAATCATTTCGAGTTAGAAGCGTGAATTTTATGCACAAATATAGCAAAAATTAATATCCAAAATAACTGGTATGACTTATTGCATGAATTATTAGCGGACGAAACTGATTTACTGTGATAAATGCAAAATAAGTATAAAAACCAACTGTTCTACCACTGTAGCTCTTGCTTATCTGGATAAATACACCACTCGTATATTTCCAAATACATATACTTTTATTTTCATGTTAAATAACAAATAAGATGGTAAACTGTTCAAGCAGATAAAACCAATGTTTATGATCCAATTTTGTACATGATTTTATGAAAAAAAACCCAAAGACTAAAAACACATGCATTATTAAAACGGAATCAGTTTTCGAAGGTAATGAACAATAAAAAGATCAAAAATTATTTATCTTCTCAAAGAGCAAAATTTATGACGTTAGCAAGTAATCCCTCGATGAGAGGAAAATGGATTATGTTCATTAATCCATTATTATAACGATTCCTAAGTCCATAAAATTATTATCTTAATATGTATTCTACTTTGCTTAATTTTTTTTTATACTTTTAACGATGATGAAGAGTAAAAAATATTTCGTAATAGTTATCAACTTGCTTAGGTAGCGTGATACAATGTATGTAAGATGGCGGATTAAAAGAGATATAGATGAAATAATTTTGTCATTACAAAATATCAGCTGTACACTTAGTTCAGTTTTCAATATACAAAAGTACAAATGACATTATGTACAGACGATGGTAGTCATTAGTACATATGAATTGAAGATATGCCTTAAAATAGGGAGGCATATCTTCAAACATTTTGCCACTATCACTATGTTGAAAAATCCCTGCTACATCTCCATAATATATTCCTTTTTAAACCATTGAGGATCATAATGGTGACGATAATTATTATATTATCATTATCATCATCGACGTCAACTACTTTAAATGATAGAGGGAGATTTGGCATTATCTAGTTTCATTTGAGCACTTTGCTAACATTATGTTAAGTAGGAGATAGAACGAGATTAAGGCATGTGATTAGAACTAAAATGAGTTATACATTGAGGGAAATAGTTTTACTGAATTGACAGATGAAGGATCTCTCTTTGTCACAATGGTAATTTAGTATGGCCCCTGCTTTTACATTCAGCAATACGCAGCTGTCATTTCCAAGCAAACCACGAGTCTGTGTAATGGGATTTCCTGAAAATCAAACACAATCAATGAGCGTAGATCGGATTCATATTTACACGTATAATCAATCAATTTGTATATATCATTGACAGCTGTAATTTTGTCTACGCGCTATAATCGCATAAAATAGGGCATCAACCTTAGTATACATTACAATTGAATATATTGAAGTATTACTGATTTCATATTCTTTATCCCTTCTAAAAATTGGTGAATTTTAAGCTTTTCTTCGCTTCGAAACATTCAAATCTAAAGTGCTACGTCTTGGAGCTTAAAAGTAAGTAACACGGCAAGGTAAATCCAACAAGAATTCAATTTCCAAAATATAAATTTATTTAAATAAAATATTTATTTAAATAAAAATAAACTCAAACGAAGTGAAAGAATTACAAATATGTCATAGAGTATAAAAGTATCATTCTAAATTGTGCTATCAATTTCACACTAATCCGAAAACTGTCCAAAGGTATTCCGAATGAAAGTGATGATGTGTCTGTGATACCGTGCTAACACCGCTGATAAATCACAGTTATACTACACAAATGTTTTTACTTTAAAGTAATCCCGAGAAAGTAGAAAATCATTGAAGTCCTTCAAAATCACATATAATCCAACAAACTTATCTAAAAATTCAAATTTTAAATAAATTCACAACCAATAGGTATTGACTGTTTAAATTATAGATTTTTTACTCTACTAAATCCAGTGAACAACATTAAAAACAAATTACAATTTCCTCTCAACAACTCTTATAGAACTGGCATAGAATGAAGAATAGAAAACGTGTTGTGTGTATTCTCATTATATAGTCTATATATACAGCCGAAATCAACGGAATCTAATTCATAAAGTGTTATAGAACAATTAAAAGGTATCAGGTTGAAATAATTCAAACAGTCATGTTACGACTTTCTTAAACTATCGAATCAATCAAATTAGGGGGAGGGGGTGCATGATAAATGTACAGGGCAAATATACTCATAATTTCCCATGATGTTTACGTTACCTCCATTCCAATTAATGCGTGGCGTATTTGACCTAAATAGTTATTGACTTGAAGTTAGCTATCGGATGTGGTTCATGAATAAAATTTCTACAATAAAGCGTACATGTAATTTTATTATTGTGCTAGCATGCCACTGAATTAAAGAAATAAAGTATAAACGTCACATAACAAAATGATTCATAAAAAACTATTATAAATTTAAAAGATGATATACATGTATATTACAGATATCTGTAACAGCTTTGCGTAGAGAGTCGAATAGTGTCACGTGACGGCTTTACTAATGATTGAAACAACGAAAATGTACAGCAATGTCGTGTGTGCATGGTCTGCGTTAGATTTAAGGAAGAGGAACAACCAGGAAATTACTGCTTCATACTTTTTAATCCTGTAGCAAATGGCTTTCCAAGTTGCAAAAGATTTTGCCTAATTCAAGTAATATGCACCATCTATGCACAGTAAACACTATCTGGTGTTTTACTATCCAGTTTTAAATATTATCCATAAACCATCCTGTTCGTTTACATGTCCGTATCTCAATGGCAACAAATTGGTCCAAACACGTGATCCCATTACCCCAGACGAAAAATGTTGTCACTTTTGAAAAGAACCAACAGATGATGCAAGAGAAAGGAAATAAATCCCAGATTTGTTTTACTTTTCTCCACTTTGACGATAATAATTCAAAACAGTTCAAAGGTTTGTTTATGCTAAGAATGAACCATTAGTAATTTCTGTACAATACCATGTTTCGCCTGTTTTGCCAGCACATAATCCAAAAACTTATAACCAATTTAGCAAGAGGAAAGGTCATTACAACATTTTTATAGGCCGACAAGAATATCAGGTGCTATTAAGCCGAAAATTCTTTATGACCTGTTCAACATGGAAGAATATAACGCTATGCTTCTTGCATGCTTGATTTCAGAATAGTCTGGTTCACATGCAACATATATGTACACGCCATGATACTAATCCAACAGGTGGCTGAGATCATAATAAACAATTTCTAATGAAAAATAAAGTCAACACGTCATTCTTATCGACCTATGTACCACTACCATTCCAGTGAGCAACAGAAACAATGTGAAAATGTAATTAAATATTCATCCATATTTTTTAATTTATATTACCAATTTGCAAACACAGTAGATGGTTTGAACTATATATGTTTTACACGAAGCACCCAGTTCTCTACTTATTTTATTGACGCGTAGCACTGACTTTGCCTTTATTTCTGCCGACCCTGTAAACGTAAGTATTAGTATTTAAAGAAAAGCTCAACAGACTCAACATGATGGGAAATTGATTACATATGCCGTACAACAAGCAAGAAGGTAGTTTTCAATTTATTGGACTTAATTAGGAAATATGAAAATTAAAAGCGCCCTAATGATGATGTATGATAATACAAGTAATTTTGAATATATATATATATATATATATATATATATATATATATATATATATATATATATATATATATATATATATATATATATATATATATATATATATATATATATATATATATATATATATATATATATATAATATGCATGTTTCCTAAGCGCTATAAATAGGTGTTTACAAGTTTTAAAGTCAATCCTGACAATGAACCTGTGGGATATTGTGACATAGGTCAAGTAGGAAGTATTGGGTGGAATAGTTAAATATCATGATGTTAAACCGTAATGGTGTATATGAATTCGAAAGTTGGTGAATTAGTTTATTATGATTTCTTATGTTCTTGTTTTAATATCATCCTGTAGATGTGTGTAATATTGTGTTTTGACATAATTTGAGAGGAAACATTTACGTGGATTATTTATTGGATTTACAAAGTAGTCATGTT
>JAEAOA010002100.1:0-84246 GCA_016746295.1 Potamilus streckersoni
TTGTATAAAATAGTTATAATCCCTTTGATCATATTCTTAGACGTTACCCTTCTAAAAGTACAATACTCTATAAGGTTTCAAGCATCAAAGTTCATTCTTATTGAAAGATGTGATAGAACTTCTAGGCTAAACTATCTGATCCCTGTGAATTCACTTTGGCATCCTTCTTGATATATTATTATATGCTCCTCTTATATATTCCTCGCATCGGTTAATGTTGGTCTTGCTTTATATTTTGCAATGGAGTTTCTTTAATATATATCTCTGGTTTCTCCCTGTTTATATTTTAGGTGGTCTACAACTCCTTATAAAATAAATTTGCAAATTATTAGTATCTTATTTTTCTCGGTATAAATGATAGTCCCTACTTTTACATTTTTAAAGATTTTTGTATTACCTCCTCTTTACCATCTTAATCCTCAAATTTATCTGCTCCTAAAATTACCCTCTGAATTCAGCGTTCTGTAATGTACTATGATCTATATTTTCTTTCAAAATCGATTTCGCACTATCTATCATTTCACTTAGGATTTTTATTAGTTCTTTATTCTAGCATATTTTTACACAGCAATATATATTTTGTTTCTTAATAGTTATTTTTAAGTGTTTTCATTCGTCTATTATGATAAGTTGCCCTTTGTAAATATAGTAGATTTGCATACCTGAATTTGATGTTATGTAACTTATAATACTTAATTGGTTTATCTTCCATGATCGTTGTCCTTTTATTTAATTTTATGGTTAATTAAAAATATTGTGGTCCGATATTTTTAAGTCCTTGTTTTCACATATTTAAACACATTTTTAACTATTTAAGATATATAAATATATAAAATCTACTTATATTGTCATTCGCATATATATATATATATATATATATATATATATATATATATATATATATATATATATATATATATATATATATATATATAATCTTAAGTTATTTTGGGACGTAAATTTTAAAATCTATAATAGACACTATCCCAGGTTGCTACAAAGTTTTCATCGAGAAACTTTGCGATATTCCAATTTCTCAGCTAATTGAACATTTTTCGTACTATATATACTTCGATGTTATGTATACTTGCAGGATATGCCAATTATTCATTTTTCACGTGCATTATTCTCCCTTTAAAACTTTCTCTCAGATTATAAACTCCACATTATGGTGGAGTTTTAAAAAATTTAAAATAGTTGCCACTATAACACTATTTCCCAAGCTGTTGTTTGCTAAAACTATCGTTTCACTTGCTCTTGTATTATCTTCTGTGCTCACCATCTATATTAAGTCTCTTGTATCACAACTATCGTAGAGTTTTAAGTTTTCTCATTGATCTTATTATTTTCATCTTCAGTTATCCCATTTATATCCATGTATTCAAACGAAAGTTCGATTAATGGACACGTTCTCTGTATATAGTTTAATCCTAGTCTAAAATAAATTTTATAGAATTGTTGTACATTTGCTTTTCGTCTCATTCATTTTTACTATTAGCAAAAAAATTATTAATGCTTCAACAGAGCAGTCTTGCTGGTCTTCGTCTTCATCGTCATTCTGCGTTTCCGTTTTCTTCGTCCATTTCCTCTTCAGTCTCCTGTTCTGTACTTACCGTCCTTTCTTCTTCCGACAGATCACTGTATGCGTCCGTCTAGTCCTAATTACATTGTGTGATCCAGTCCTGTATTTATCTTGCTTCTTTTTCTGTTCTGCTCAGATGTAATCCTACATTTATCTACCCTGTCGCGACCTACCATTCTTCAGAGTGTTCGTTACATCGTTTCTGTTTCTGCTGCAAGGGGCTTGTTGTCAAGGGTTTACAATTATCTTCTTAACCTCCGTGTTTTGCAGCTTTTCGCTCTTAATCTTTACTTCATTGTCCGAAAGAGTTTTTTTTTAATATTCTGTCGACGTGTCTTCGGCATGAGATTGTTATCTCCGTTATCATAATTGGAAAGGACTTCAAATAGTGCATAACACATGATTTGTGTCAGTAGAGTCTGAATTTCCTCAAAGGTTTTAAATAGTGTATACCTTTATATTAGACTGAATTGGGAGGTATCCCTTTTTTGAACTGGAAGTTTTCCCGCTCCGTGGTAGATGTATGTTTATATTTTGCTGCGTATCCGAAGTGTTGCATCACTCAGTGGTGCAGAGAAGCTGCTATGTTTTATGTGTCCTCTATTTCATTTACTTGCTTCCCTATTTGAGGACCAATTTCTATTGTAAATGCGTAAGTACTCATAGTTAGAGGGTTATGGAAATCTAGGGAAGGAGTGAAGCACGTGCCGTTTGTTGACACCGTTAACATCGTCAGTCCTGTTTGCATCCCCTATGCAATGTTTTTAGGATTATCAGCATAACCAAGAAAAAGTGAGTACCTGTTTGGTTGTTTTTTTTCTTCTGAAAACTTCTTATTATACATATATGCTGTTTTACTGAGGAATACCTTCAGACGGCTCATGGTCGTTTCATGCCCAAGGTGCTAGTCGTTTACTACCTGAAGTCTTGGTCGTTTCGTACCCAATAATTTGCAATGACAAATATACAGTATTATCATATTTACCGCTCCTTCTCTAGGCCTAATTTCTTTGCTACCTTACAAATTGCATGAGCAAAGCATATCTCGGCAAAAAGTGAACTAATAAATAATTATAGTAATTGTATTATTTCACTGTATAATATTATCCATGTACTGAAAAGAATTAACAAAAATTCACATTGCAAGTAAACATTAAAAGAAAATGTCAGCCAGGCTTAAATAACTGAGTAAGTCCATTCTTTTTTCTATCGCTCAAATGAACAAACATTGTCCTATTTATTGGTATTGTTTAGTGATGTCTAACGTGACTGACCCCACCCCACAAATATTTATCCTATCAAAAACAACTGAAAATTCTGCGATCTTTTAATAATGGGGACGAATGCAGATCAAAGAATGTTGCTTGAATAAGATTCTGTTCTCTAAGGGCCAATACTGGTGTTAATTTCAATTTTTGTCTCCTGCTTTTAAAGGTGTTCAACGTAGTATACTATACGGACCGTTAAGTTATTTTTTGGGGGGAAGGGGAAGGGTTACACTGTAGGCCGCATTAGCATGCTTGTGCAACGTTTCGGACAATTTTTACGACCTCAGGAAGCTAACACACGTTAGTGGCATTATTTAAATTCTATTTTGAACTAAGTATAAATATTGTTATTTTTCATTGCAATTGAAAATTTGTTTTCATTGTTTGGCATAATCGATTTTATTTTGTTATCATCCTAAATATAATGCACATAAATAATCGCGCAGAGAGAGAGAGAGAGAGAGAGAGAGAGAGAGAGAGAGAGAGAGAGAGAGAGAGAGAGAGAGAGAGAGAGAGAGAGAGAGAGAGAACTTGGCACTGCATTTTTTATATATTCATTTCTAAGTTATCAAAATGACGTATTTATGTATTATAACAGTAAAGTTTTAAAATTAAATGAATGGTTGAAGAAGACGTCACAGTGAACCGAACGATAAACTCAAACAGGTTTATTAAAGAACAAAGGACTAACAACATTGTTCCGAATTGTATACATTGAGAAGATAACGCCGTTCTGGTACTCTTCTCACACCGAGAGATTTCTCCCCTGCATTTTTATAATGGTTTCTTTTTTTCTGGCATCTTCTCAGCCTTTAATCTGTTTGAACTTTAACTTATTAGATATCCGTGGATTTTAATATTTGTTAACTCAACATTTCAATTATGCCTATTAGATATTATATTTGTACATAAGGTACGAAACGACTATAGCATTGGGTACGAAACGACCAGTATCTTTTTTACGAAACGACTTATTTAGGTACGAAACGACTTGGGTACGGAATAACTAGTTCCTTCCCCTCCCGCTGATTGTCACTGGCTTTTGTTGCACGAACTTAACTTTATGTTTTGTCCCCCATATTAGTCCGTATATATTTTCAAATGAGGTACAGAAACTAATAGTTCTATACTTTTTACCTCTACCTTTCTTGTAATGAGGTGGTGATGATTGTGGAATACTTACAATAATTTGGAAAGTTTTTCATTTATGATGATTAAATCTGGTGATAATGGGTGCTAGACCGTAGCGTAGAGGTAAAATTTATTTCGTACTCCAGTTTGCAAAACATGGATATCTGTAACTTTTATTCACTTTGCCGTTAGTGCCTTCAAAATATCCGCATAGCTCGATTATCCTTCTATTTTGGTATCTCCAAAATCTATTAATTCACACATTGGAGGATTTTGTGTCACTAGTAGCCTACCCTCATATCTTCTGTCATCTCCTTCTGGAATTGTTACAGTTTGGTTCCCATTTAGAAGTTTGGTTTAACTTCGAAATGTCCTAAACCAAGGAGATATATATTCACAATGGCGACAAGGCGAACTCTTCCGAGGTAATCCGTGACGTTGTTTTAGATTCTCTTAAGCAGATTTTCCATACTAAAAGTACTCTATCACGACATGTGAGAATTTCACTAAATCATTAAATACACTTTTTGTTTATATATATATATATATATATATATATATATATATATATATATATATATATATATATATATATATATATATATATATATATATATATATATATATATATATATATATATATATATACATACTGCAAACCTGTACAGATTTGAAGATTTTAGAGGAATAGAAAAAACTATTAAAAAATTAATTCCATTATATAAAATAATACAATAATACCTTTACTACTGCTTTATGTGCATCAGACTATGTATTTGTGCTAAAAAAATCCAGATTCGGAAGCCTTTATTAACTCGGTTGAAAACGATACTTCCAGACATATCAACCATACTAACAAATATTCTAATTTGACAAAAGAAAAAAACAGATGCCTTGCACTCACTGAAAAGCAGAACAGACATTATAATTAAGCCTGCAAATAAGGGTTCCGTTGTTGTCGTTATGAATAGGGAAGACTACATTAGTGAAGCAAGTAGATAACTAAGTGACGCTAGGTTCTACCAAAAACTGGACCATGATCCAACGCTGGAATATGCAAAAATCATCACTAATATTATTGACGAGGCGTACCAAAGCGGACACATAGACCAGCAAACAAAAGCTACTTAAGCCCAGAAAACCCAAGAGCAGGTAGATTTTATCTTCTACCCAAAATCCACAAACAAGGAAACCCTGGCAGACCTATAATCTCAGGTAACGGGCTCCCCACAGAAAGGATATCAGGATATTTAGATCATTTTATGAGACCACATGTCCACAAATTACCATCATATCTTCAAGACACGACAGATGATCTCATAAAACGCAAAGCTAGTGAACCATTACTGCCAGATACATTACTTGCTTCCTTAGACGTCACATCTTTGTACACCAACATACCGCACAACGAAGGGTTACAGGCATCTAGCGAAGCATGGGAAACAAGAACTGTAAACAATCCACCCACACACTTCTTAGTCCAACTCCCGGTGCTTGTCCTAAAACTCAACAATTTTGAATTTAATGAAGAAAACTACCTACAAATCAATGGAACTGAAATGGGTACTAAAATGGCCTCTTCGTATGCTAACATTGTCATGGGAAAACTTGAGGGTCAGCTTTTATCATCGGTTGAGCGTACACCATACCAGTGGGTACGCTTTATCTATGATAAAGAAATGAAGTGGCAGTATGGAAGAGAAAGTCTGGATGACTTCATATCAAAGGCAAACAACTTCCATCCTTCAATAAAATTCACGGCAGAAATTTCCAACTCAAACCATATTTTCCTGGACACAACAACCAGACTGGTGGAAAACAAATTACACACAGACATCTACTCGAAACCAACCGACAAACACCAGTATCTCCTCCAAACCAGCTGTCATCCAAAACACTGCATTAAGAACATTCCATATAGCCAGGCACTGAGGATACGCAGAATTTGCTCCGACGATGAAAGATTCCTAGAAAGGTCTGAAGAGCTGGCTAAACATTTAATTTACCGAGGCTACGACAAAGACCTGATTGCGGAGGCAATCCAAAGGGCCAAACAAACAAACCATGATTACCTACTCAGATATGGACAGAAAGAAAAGGTTGATAGGATACCATTTATTCTGACCTATCACCCAGACAATCCCAAAGTAGGTAAAATCATCGCAAACCACTGGCCAACCGTGCAATCGTCAGACATACTAAACCTAATACTTCCGAACAAACCTGTAGTAGCTTACCGGAGACCAAAAAACCTAAAGGACATCCTAGTCAGGGCCCAGCTAACGCCAATCGCTAGTCAAAACCAACCTAGTCAATCTGGACCCTGTGGCGATAAAAGATGCAAAACCTGTCAACATATGATAGAGACCAAGACATTCACTAACACAGTGACTAAAGAAAAACAAAACAGACATGGTCCAAACAAAACGTGCACTTACCGGAGACCAAAAAACCTAAAGGACATCCTAGTCAGGGCCCAGCTAACGCCAATCGCTAGTCAAAACCAACCTAGTCAATCTGGACCCTGTGGCGATAAAAGATGCAAAACCTGTCAACATATGATAGAGACCAAGACATTCACTAGCACAGTGACTAAAGAAAAACTAAACATACATGGACCAAACAAAACGTGCAAAACAGAGAATGTGATTTATCTCATCACATGTAAGATCTGTGGCCTTCAGTACGTCGGAGAAACTGAAAAGCTACACAAAAGGATAAACCTTCATAGATCTGATTGGATGACAAAAAAGCTGTACAGAAGCCCGGTCGCAGAACACTTCTCCTCCCCTGGCCACACTTTCATGGATATAATACTTATCGCTATTGCTAACAACCACAGCTGGAGTTCCGAAACCAGGAAGGAAAAGGAATCATACTGGATACGCCGCCTTAGAACATTGAAACCAAGCGGTCTAAACCAGGAAGACTAGAAAATGAAAACTATGCATTAGTAGAATTTAACATTTTCTAAATCTTCTTATTATCCTTCAATTTTTACTATAAGAATAACCGATATAGAATCAAATATCCGGGATATAATCTGCGTTACATATGTACACAAAGTAAAAATAGATGTCGCTTTGGCTTGCAGACTTTTAGGGAATTATACAACGTTTTCAGTTTCCGCAACTAGTCTATACAACCTGGTTGTATTTATAGTTTTAGCACATCTGAAAACAGCCATGTAGAGGTTTACAAACACAACGTTTTTGTGTTTATTTGTTTGTCGTATCTATGTTTTGTATTTGCCTTTGGAAAAGACTCATTAAGAGTCGAAAGCTCTCAGGCTATTTAGTTACTAGTTTCGTACTGTTCGTCGTCAGTTTATTGGATATATATATATATATATATATATATATATATATATATATATATATATATATATATATATATAGTTTAATACAAACAATACTATCATACAGGTTAGAGAAATTAAATTCGTACTCTACCGAGTTTCGAACCCAGATCCGCGAGTAAATGGCACCCATCGCCTTGCCTGCACGCACCAACCCATATACCGTCACGACTAAGCACGTGATATATATATATATATATATATATATATATATATATATATATATATATATATATCACATACATTAAAAAATAACATGCAATTAAAGTGTTGGTGTAAAGGAACTTGATTTACCAATAGTATTGGTATAATATCAAACTATGATTTGACCATAGCGTATGAATACGCGTAAGGATCTTTATACTATCTAAACATGCATATGAATTCTTTGGAATATTAAATTTAAAAAAGAGAAAATAACAAGAAAATGATTTTTTATATAAGATATATTGTATATAATTTAAATTTTTACACAAAAAATCTAGCATACTCAATCCAGGAAATAAATATTGAGCTCCACCTTGTGTCCTCTGCTCTAATCTCTGTCATCAATGCTGCTTCTGTTCCCTCCCTCTTGCAAAAATGCAACACTGGAAAACTGTGAAAAATGGAAATAATAACATTAAATAAGGAGCAATATGATGAAGTAACATTTAATCTATTAAATTGTGAGTTAATTGAAGAGTTTGATAGAGACATGATTGAGATATTTGGAAATGAAACTGATCATTCTTTGTGAAAATGTGAGTTTGTTAAGGAAGGCAGATTTCTACACCATAAACCTGATTATATATTGAAAATTATAGAACGTAATCAGGATGCGAACACTCTAATAAACACTATTTAATCTGAGGCTAGTGACATCATTATTGAAGTTACAAATTGTAATAAAAAATTTATATGAAATACGCCTATCTGAATAGGATCAGCACCTGGCTGGTTTTATACTCAGTGATGGGAAAGAAGATGGATAAAAGTTTGAACCAAACAACTTAAGAAGCAAGATCAGCTCCATTAATCGCACATAAAAATAAAAAATATGCAAGTTCGTTTATGAGAGGAAATGACACAAAGTTTTGCTTTAACAAGGGAAGCTCTTCGTGATAATAAAAAAGATTTAAAATCTAATGGAAAAATAAAATAAACTCAATCGGAGTCAACCAATCACTGACGAAGAAATAAATGTCTTGTACAGAAAAAGAAACTAATGGGGATGGGAACACCGGAAGCCGTTGTTAACACATCGTGTTTTAACAACTCTACGCATTTTGGTCTGAGTGGAGTGACTGAACATTACAATCTGAAATAGGGGATGTTACACTGAAGACAGGTGTGAATGGGATGGAGTATCTTGAACTCAGTGAAAGGCAAACAAAAATAAAATTGGAAGACAATGTCAAGGACGTCAGCGATATTAATCCTAAGATGTATAGATGTATAAAAATACAAACAACAAAGAGAGAGAGAGAGAGAGAGAGAGAGAGAGAGAGAGAGAGAGAGAGAGAGAGAGAGAGAGAGAGAGAGAGAGAGAGAGAGATCCACTTGATTTGTACAAATGGTATGAAGGGCTAAGACCAGCAGACTTTTGTCAGTCTAAAAATCTTTTCAACATTGCACCCAACACTAAGCCAGTCTCAAAATGGTTTAGGAAACAAATCATTGGAATTAATAAACTTGGATGCAGAAAGAAAAAAATGAACAAACACAAATAGCCGAAAGTACATAATTCAGAAGTTAAGAGACAAAACAATCCCCCAACTGATAATATGCAAATTTTAGGTCACAGAAATGTAGAGTCTATAAACGGCTTCTCAAAAGTTAGTGACAAACAACAACAGACTTACTCCAATTACCTGATCAACACCGGCCACCAAAGTAATGATGCTGTCATCCCCCAAACCCACAATAAATTTCAAACTGCACAGAAACAGACTGTAGTACATCAAGTTCTCAAAACATGCAATATTCAACAGAAACAGATTATCAGCAACCAATTATACGGATCAAACATCACCGTGCAAAATATGCTTGTTATGGACCTCCCTCAAAATGAAAACGAGATCCCTAACTGGGACAACTTCTTGCAACAGGCGACTTCTCAAACAGGACCCACACAGAGTTAACGTAGGAGAATTATTGAAAGTGACACTGACAGTCAATAGTAGTAGGGCAATATGGATAGAAACGATATCAACAAAACGTAGTTATGGTTAAATTGTACCATTACCTCTTATTCCGACATTATTTTGCTGATTGTTATTCATCGTTTCTAGTCTCTCTATAGATGTAAAAGGCCGTCCTAATACTGTTCATGACGACGAACGCTAGATACTCAATGTTGGCATGCACATTATTATTTTAATTTCATTATATATCATTTAAAGAAACATAAATCAATCAAGATGAATGAAATGTACACGAAATTAAAAATCACTATAGAACATCTTTTTGAGAGTACATAAATGCGAGAGGTTGTGAAGAGTTTACTCCCCTACACTACACTATTTATGACCGTCAGGTTTATCTCCCATATATTATATAAAAGTTTGTGGTATAAATAAAATATATGTATAATATTAAGCTGTATCAATGTATAAATGATATACCACGAGAAGTATAAATTTTTCATTAAAAGGAAACTCAGCAAGCTCAGTTTCCTTTTAATGAAAAATGTATACATCTCGTATATATGTATATATATATATATATATATATATATATATATATATATATATATATATATATATATATATATATATATATATATATATATATATATATCTATATATATATATATGTATATGTATATTTATATATATATATATATATATATTTATATTTATATTTATATATTTATATTTATATATATATATATATATATATATATATATATATATATATATATATATATAAACTGACAACTAACAGTGCAAAACTAGTATCTAACGGCTCATAGTCGTTCCGTACCCAAGTCGTTTCGTGCTCAGTGGAAATTGTTCGTTTCGTACCCAAGGTGCTGGTCGTTTCGTACCCAAGGTGCTAGTCGTTTCGTACCCAAGGTGCTTGTCGTTTCGTAGCCAAGGTGCTAGTCGCTTCGTACTCGAGGGCCTGGTCATTTCGTACCGAATGTGCTGATCGTTTCGTACCCAATAATTTACAAGGTCAGGTGTACATTGTTGTCATATTTACTGCTATCTCTCTATGCCGAATCTTTTTCCTACCGTTAAGAGTGCACGAGCAAAGCTTATTCGGGCAATAAATTGAACTAACACAGATAATTACCATAATTGTCTTGTTTTCATTGTATAATAGTATATATGTATTTCAAGGAATTTTTAAAACAATTTCCGTTGCCATAAAAAATAAAAAGAAAACGTTGGCCAGGCTGAGTAACATCCATTCTTTTATCTTTTGTTCAAATTAACAAACATCCTACTTCTTGGTATTATTTAGTAATGTCTAATGTGACTGAAAAACAAATACAAATACTCTCAAAGCAACTAGAAATTCTGCGATCTGTTAATAATGTGGTTGATGGGGTCAAATGTTGTTAAAACATTGTTGCTTGATTAAGATACTGTTCTCCAAGGTGTGAATTCAAAGGTGTTGAACGTGATATACTATACGGACAGCCAAGCCATTTTTTGTAGACTTTCGGCCGCATTAGCATACTTGTGCCAAGGTTTGGACGTTTTTATGCAATAGCAATTTAGGAATACGTTTTTTCATCTTGCTCCTTTTGAGTTTTAATGAGGAAAGTGTCAGTTATTATTTCTAATAATGCTTGATGCTTTTAAGCAGACTTAATGATTTTGATGGAAATTAAATGTTGCGAGCAATATTGCCTGCTTATAAAGTATAGATAAAATAATACGTCGAATCTGTCCGGATAAGTGTCTTGCTTGCTATCAAATACAAACCATTTCCCGGTAAAGAACAAATCCAATAAAGTGACACATTTACTAAGAATAACGTTACCGCTACAGATGATACAAGGTCTCGAGTGATGAGGAAATTAGCGTAACATACAAATGTGCAACTCAAGAATAGGCAAGTCGATGATACCTCTCCTGCATATTCACACGCTCTTACGGGTAATTTAGAATAAATGAATATGCCATGTGATTTCAATCAAGGACACTGCCTTAGCTCTATAACATGGAGATAAAGTACCGCCCGAACGATAATAATTTGGACCGCCCGCATTGACGACGACGACAAAGAGAGGTTTAATGATCCCGTTATTGCTGAAAGTCTCCCGCTCCTACCTAAAAACCCCGCTCGAAAATACAACCTAAAGATCAGTAATTTTTGTCAAAGCTGCCAGACGTCCCATTAGAGATACATTTACCCCAAGAAGTGTTCTCGCTCTCCAGGACAGGGAACAAGCAATTCGAGTTGCCGTGTTGAGATAAAATATTCGGGAAAATTATCTATATCTGAGCATGCTGAAACTGGACGATTGGATTAGCACTGTATATAGTGACAACATCGAGCTTTAGAGGGTTGCTGGACCAAAAAAAATAGATATAACACATTTGCCCAGGGTGCAAGACAATTTGATTGCAAATTATGGCAGGAGAGTAGACAAAATGTTGATGTATGGAAACAACAAGGGTTAGAAGAGTGGGGCACAGTGTCCCCTTTTGGCAGAGAAGGAGGTAGAAGGAGATGGGCTTGATTTAACGTTTGGTCCCTCTGCTGCGGGAAGTGGCCTTCCTACCCGAGGGAGTGGTTTTGTCCAAGTAAAGTCCTTGCCGATGTTGATCGACTGGAAATTCTGATTGGTGGGCGACAATCTGGCAATAAATCCTCAGAAATAATCAATTAGGCAGCGGCAGTCTATTAGCGATTGTTTACAGATGGTTTCATGGATGTCGGCGTTTATCGGTCACTTATCAACGAAATTGTCGACAACTACCAAAACCGCTCATTAATGTGATCGACAATAACAAAATAATAAGTATTGTTCACAGCGCTGAATGTGGACCTGAACACGTCAGGATGATACATTCTCGAGCACCCCTATATAAAGTTACCCATGAAGATGAACTTGGAAATATTGTTCAAGGTCTATTCAGAACTCTGGCCCCAAAAGCAATTCAAATTGCAAAGCAACTATAAATGAAAGCCAGTAGCCAGGGAAGTTGTTAGTGGCATGACTATTGACACCAATTGTGATTCTACAGGTAAGGCATTCTCAGCAATCCGAAAAAGACTCGCATATTTAATTTGCAGACAAGTTCGATCCCAAAATATTACACTTCGAAGCACCTAAGCAATGGTTAGGTGTCAGTAAAATAATACATCAAGCTGAAAATCAACGGCATAATACATTAGTTGGCTTGCGATCTGGTGGTTCTCCATTGACAAAAGAACAAGTAGAGAGAGAGAGAGAGAGAGAGAGAGAGAGAGAGAGAGAGAGAGAGAGAGAGAGAGAGAGAGAGAGAGAGAACAATATAACAGCAAGTTAGATAGCAGGAATCTGTCTTAAATCACTTGTAAATCATCCAAGTCGTTTTAAATTTTAGCGAATATAAATAACATGCTCAAGCGTTTATCTGATCTTGAATTTGACATGGACTCATCCGTTCTCGAAGATGAATCGGCGCATGAATATCAATACTCTTCATATGATGCATGCTTATCTAACACAAGTGGACGAATCGAACCACGAGTTGTAGATACAAGCAGCTATTTCTTGCCCGCTGACGAATTCATTGAGACTGAAGATAGACGTTTTGAAAGTAGGTGATACAGCTTATGGAATTAGAGACCGAGTTGGTTTTGTTAATAACGGTGTTACGGCTTTGTTTAACAGTGCTACATACAACATTGACGGAAAGGAGATTGAATCATGTGTCGAGAACGTTGACGTTGCAATGACAATTATAGGCTTAACATGGTACAGTGATGATTATTCACGGTCTACTGGTCCATCAATGATGTTCGCGAACGATATTATTGATCACACCGAGAATCATAACACAACAATGAATATTGCTGCATCTGAAATTCAACTATTTATTCACAGTACGTCAATCGATGTTAAACGGCAATGAAGAATTTGTATGTGCAATTTCACTATCAAATATCTTTGGATTCTGCTGTAAAGTAAGAAAAGTTATTTTCGGTGCTAAACACACATTTGTACTTTCTCGAAAAGCCAAGGAAAGCGATATCATCTGGTATCCTGCTTGTGCTGATAATGATAAAGTAATACTGACAATACTTTCGTTCTGGATGCCAACAATGACTGCATCGCTGAAGAAGGAACAAGGGCTGATATCTTTCATGTATAGCGGTGGCAAGTCAACGCTGTCAATCGTTTCTTGAGACAACCAGGGTCTGACGATTAATCTGCAATACATGTCGCAATACATGGACGACAGCGACACCACAGTTAGTGATAAATTAGCCACATTGCAAACTGAGTATGACGTTCATGTGAATATGCTTGCCAATCTTAGGTAAAACATTCAGAAGCTCGATAAAGTCACCAATGATTTCTTTGGAAGTTCAATAGTCATCAGCATAAGTCATGCCGAAATTTACAATCAAATCACCAAATTCGATAGCGATTCGACCTGTACACAAAGCCAATTCCAGCTATCAATAAAAATGTCGTATATATAATCAGCGGAATCTCTGACATTGCTAGTTGTGTCAGAAGGATTGAAGCTAGTTTAATTAATTAGGCCCTTTTCATCAACGTTGTATACACACTTGCATCTGAATTAGCAACATGGTCGAAACAAAATAACAAGATCAAACATACCACTGGGGTCACCAGTGTGTACAGGCTCTTAGTGTTTATAGCTACAAAGTTTCGGATACATACCATATACGCATGTTGTTATTCCACTGATCGATTTTCTGGAACCCGTGTCTGTCGTGCTCAATCAAAATACCGAGGAAATATTAATATTGGATCCCGAAGACAAACACATAACCTGTACGACGTGCTGGTAGTGTTTCAAATTTGGCACTAAACCACCTCAATTACTTACTGATAGCAAACTCTTATAATGACCACTCAGACTGTGAACAGTCAGAATGTTAACATTCCAAACCTTAGCGTCATCGACGGCAATCAGGCTTCTAGCAGTCCAATAAATAGCCTCCATCGTCTTATGTAATTGTCGGGTCAGAATCCACTGGACCCAAAGCAGCAATGAAAAACTTACTTCCATTTGAATACCCAGGACTGTAATCATAATGATTCTGCAAATTTTCAGGAACTCGTAAACGCGTACATATTCAAACAATCGAGCTTGTGGCAAGCATCACTCTAAACTGTCATCAACACGAATACGACAAATCAGAAAAAATACGGCAAGCACATATGGTTATCGACGTTGTTGTGTACTCGTAATCATCCGCAGTTGCTCCTACAATGAAGTTATTAGGCACATTATCTGCGACATAAGGAATATTGCCAGTGAGAGGAGTCGACGTTACTCTACTTGCTGTCTCAGCTGGATTTCTAAATATCGTAGCAAACAGATAAAAACTTATCGATGTACGCGACTGAGAAATTACATGCACATACATAAGCGCTATCCACAACTTCAAATGCCCATCGCTAATATCAACAGGGCTCAACGATGGAAGAATAATATCCAAACGTGAATTCTCAGAAATGGACAAGATTAATCATGAAGCGTGTAGTCCGACTGTTAACACTCCCAGTGTTAAAACTCAATTCTTTTTTTGTTCATGTAATGTTTCAAAATGATACGTGAGTTTTTCAGCAATAAGATGTTCAGTACGTTGTATAACTGAGCGCTATAATTTTTCAATCGCAGAAATAATCGCATTATATTTTCGTATTCATTATACAAAAATTATTTCTCAAAACATAAATGATTGATGTGTTAGCTCAAAAAGAGATTACCAGGCTCGGATGATTCCCATTGACAACTATTTCTGAGGTGTGGTGTGGTGAAGTGAGCATACTGATTGCCGTAATCTGATGTATATTATTATTTACGTCCAAATAGTATCAATACTGATCAGCATTAATTTACTACCCTTGATTAACCACCAATAGTGATTGACCGTTAGACGCTCTTCCATTGCACCACGTTCCTATATATGATTACACTGCTGGAGGAAAAATGACGGAATCGTAACTCACTCACAATCTCTTTCTGTATTTATGAAATGCAGCCGCGATAGTTATTACTAAGCGGTTTCGCCGAATCAATAACAATGAAGGCCACATTTTATAACAAAACCTTAGTAATTTCATGTCTAGATCGTGACTTATTACTATAATTAAATCAATCGCAGGTTGTTTTTTTTGCAGTTAGTAATTGGTTACGAAACGTCTATTCGTAAATCTCAAAGAACGGACTCAGACTGTTGGACCGATTACGGTCTATAGTGCAGACATGAAATAGGCTATTATCTATAGTGATGAGTTAAAAGTCAAAATCCCTCATAGCCAAATATTAGGTTCTTCCAGTGGATTTAGCAACAGGATCAGACGTTACAAATGCGATGTGCAAGTGCAAGCCATGAACGAACTCGTATCCTAATTTTGTATAATGGTGTAACACAGAGAGACGAAATTAGAATACGTTGGATTGCAAGTAGTCGCGACATCTTTTTCATCGATTTTCTGGGACCGGTGGTGGGGATTAGAGACATTTATATGGTACTGTTTGGGGCCTCGAGTCGCCAAGTGGTCTAAAGCGCTCACCGATACGAATCACTGGCATCTCAATTCTGTCTGTGGGTTGAGGCCTCAGAATTGGTTAAGGTGGGTACTTGATAAAGCTTACCTGTAGCTTCTATTGGGTCGGTGGTTAATCGTCCTCAGTTTATAGAGGCATGCATGTATAACCTATCTTGTGCTGAAAAATGGCACTAAGCCCTTCAAGAACAAGAACGACAACAACCGGTACTGTTTAGTCGGGGACCTTAGTCGCAGCCAAGTTATCTGATTCGTAAAAAAAGAAAGCTTAATAAATTATTTTGCGTAGTATTATTTTTAATTATGGGCTGTTATCATGGGACAATATCGTTACCAAGCCTAATACAACATTTTTCGTTTTACTATTAACCTTTTGGCGGCCATTTCTTTTAATCGACTGACCAAAATGAACTGCAGAAAAATGTTTACGTCTGTCTGAATATGGTCCATGTTCCCAACAAGTTATTTCTACGCTATTTATATATTAACATTAGCTGAAAAATGACTTTAGACCCCTAAACAGGATCAACACCAATAGCAACAAAGTAAACTAACGTAACTGTTCAGCGTGTGTGGCATGGGACGGTCGGTATACTTGTAAATAGAATTCATCCTACCTGCATAAGTGGTTTCAACGATAAACCGTTCGCCAAACTGAACGAACGTTATCCAGCCATAATAAGTTTACGCCGTGAAATAGGTCTATTCATATGTTGCAATTCAGACACGAAATAAAATTTGACCAGTCTACTGTTCCAAATCGAATAATGCAAATGTCAGGCCTCACACACATTGCTTTAAATCTGAAATATTTATATCAATATTCATCCCTTCATATCAATTTAAATGCATAGCTGTGGAACTGACAGTGACACACTTCCGCTGTTAAACATTTCATTCAAAACACTCATTTGACAATCTGTGTTGAAAACATAATGTTCGAGTCAATATTTTTATTCGGTAAGACAGTTGCTCTTTTTAATTATAACTGGTAAAAATACTAATAAATAGTACTTGTTATAGAACTACGCAAGCAATTCAAGAAACTATTTTGTTACGGCCACAAACAAACATTGCATCATCTGAGTTAGAATGAATGAAATCATTTTTTCTTCATTCCCTCATATTTTCATTAAAATAAAAACTATGTGATAAACACAATCTAACATGGGTAGTGATTTAATACTGAATTTACGAAGCTTGTTGAATAAAGCCCATATTTTCTGAGCCTACCTTATTCAAATCGATTCATAAATTCAGTATTATATCATTACCAATTTGAGATCATATATTTTTCTTTAAGTAATTAAACATAAAGTGACATTATATACATTCTGGTAATTGTCACTGGATAAACTTATATCAATTATACTTGAAATAATTTTTCTAATGGTCGTCTAGTTGATTCCTCACTTCTTGGCAAACTAACCATGAATTCCTATGTGCCACTGTCTTCATGTTTCCTTATAAAATTTTGAATTCATGTGTATCAAATTAGTTATAACTTAGCAGGGAATGTGATAAAATGACATAACCTGCAACGATAAATATTCAAAAATGTCAAATATTCAAATATTCAATAATGTTAATATACAATAATAATTCAAGAATGTCAAATATTCAATATTGTCAAATATTCAATAATGTCAAATATTCAATAATGTCAAATATTTATTTATTCGCTAAATTTCTGTCGATGTTTTGCTGTGTAAAACATAGAAACAACGCTTGATTCGGTAGTAAGAAATGTAGTTACATAACTTGTTGATCTTTGTGTTTGAATATAATTTAATCACCCTGACTATCTGACTATTAAGTCTATTTATGTTTTAACAGCAGTTTTCAGTAGTGTTCTTATATATATATATATATATATATATATATATATATATATATATATATATATATATATATATATATATATATATATATATTAATACCATTTAAAACATTAGTGCAAAAGTAGATTGTGACAACCATTAAATCTATGGAACTTTACGTGTTTTAAACAATTATCTAAAAATGTTGATAATATTTGTATTTAGGTTATGTCCATTCTCAGTTATTTGTTTTTCAATGTGGAAGACATGTTAACGAAGGGTATAGTGAATCTTGTATTTATTTGTTGTATGTCAAAACACGCGAGTGTTATTTTAAATGAAAATTAAATATTTAAACATTGTCCCTGTGCTCTTGTGCCAATTTTTTAAACTTTATAACACAATTTTGCAAAATTTCTTCCTGGCATTAAAAGTAAAATGTACCACTCATTACTCTCAGTGGAAGGTTACATATTTACAGCCAATATGCATCATCGTTAGATCTTCTTGCTCCGTGAATTATGAATTCTTTTTGGCTCTTTAATTCTTTATGTGCTGCTGTCTTGTCATGCGACTGGTAGTGCATGAGCCTTAGACTAGACCAGCTTTTCCTTGCAGTTTAGAATTTTGTCATTTTAATTTTAGCACTTATGAAGTCTGCGGCAGCCTTTTCCTCCCCTTTGATTCATGAGTATATATTATTTTGTAGTTTTCAAACTGGGTGAGGAATTAATGATAAACGTTATGGAAGATGAAATGTTTTCCGATTTTTTTCCATCGTGTAACGTAGAAAGTACTTTTGGTTGTTTAAGTGGACGGAGATGTGGTTTATCGGAGATGTCCGTTTTATGAATTTTAGAAATATGAACTTTGGTACAGTCAAGGTAGGATGTTATTCTAATGCTAAAGGTAGGTGAAGCGTTTTGTTTATTTTTGCATACGTTTTGTATTAAGGTTGAAATAGAGCTGAACAAGCAGTCTAGAGGGTTTCATTTTAATTTGAGAGCATACTGTGTGGATAACATTTCTCTTAATGGTTCATTTGCTTCAATGAGAATGCTTTAACACGTGGATATCTTAAATGTTCTTACAGCGAGTCTTATACATGGATGATGAATTGGGTCAAGCATCTTCAAATATGACTTTTTAGTTGAACCATAAGCGACGCAACCATAGTCCGGTTTGGAGCGAATGAACGTTCTATATAAACTGAGGATGACTTTTAATCAGCACCCCAGACAGTGTGCGCTACTATTTTAAGTAGATCTAGAGATTTCACGCATTTAGCTTTTACGTATTCTAAGTGCGGAATGAAAGTCAGTTTTCTATCCAAGATAATACGTTAAAAAAAATTTGTTTCTTCAAAAACTGGAATAAGTGTTCCGTCCAGCGTGAGTTCATATTCATCGTAATGTCCTCGTAACTGACAGAAATGCATACATTACGTTTTTTGATTTCGAGAAATTAAAATAATGGCAAAAGTTTGAATCTTGTTGATATTTTGCTGTAGTTGTCTTTCAGTTGTATGATTTGGTACATAACATATTAGGACATCATCAAAGTATAAGGAGCAATGCACACCAGGAGCATTCACTTTGTGGTGCTATTGATTTGAAAAGAATCACAGATACAATACTGTCCTGGAGAACACCCATCCCTTGCTTGTGAATATCAGAGAGGGTAGAGCGCACTAGCAAAGTGAATTATTTGTCTCAGAAAAAGTTTGATATGAACGAGGGCAGAAGGCCTTTAATATTCAGATCGTGAAGTTCATTTAGTATCCCGTACTTTGCGAAATCAAAGAAAACTGCTACTAAATATTCCTTGGTGATAAAAGAGTCGTGAATAAATGTTTACAGTCTAACTAGAAAATCATTGGTGCTTCGGCTATAAGGAAAGCAATTTCGAAAAAAAGATAATAAATTCTTGATTTTCAAATACAATATAAGTGGAGAATTTATCAGTTGTTCTATTGTTTTGCACTTGCAGCTCGTCAGTGCAATGTCTCGATACTAGGTAGGATCGGCGCTATAATTGCCTGGTTTGGGAATTAATATTACTGTTGCTTCTTTCCAAGTTTTTGGTACATTACTAGTAGTTCATAAATCATTAAAGATTTCCAGATGAACTGTTAACAATGACTCTGGTAGGTGTTTCAAACACTGGTAATGTATACCGTCACTCCCAGCGGATGTATCATGGACCTTATTGAAATATTCCATAAGCTCCAACCGTGGAAACGGTTGATTAACTTTCTGAGTTATTAGATGTGATTTTCAACCGTGTCTTATCCTTTGGAGCTTTTAAACTTCGGAAAGCTTCTGAATAATTAGACGCTGGTTTGTTGTTAGAGAAACTATCAGCAAGAATATTAACTTTGTCATGTTTGGAACTGAAATTGTTGTTATTTAGTTTCAGATATCGGAAAGAATTGTGTTTTCCCTTTTCATTTATTTTAGAGATAGTGTCTCAAACTTTCTTCATAGAGGAACGAATATTTTGACGTTGAAAAATATTTCCTCAACGATTCTTTTTTACTTTTATTCAATCGTGAAGCGAGCATTGGCCCGAACAACACGGTACTTAGGTACATGTTTGGACGTTGGACAATTATTAAATTTTTCAATATTTTAAAACTGGTCTACTCGGGTTTCTTTAAAATACATTGTAGAATTGCATCATCAGTTGTAACGCTGATGTCCTTAAGAGTGATTGGAATGTGATCACTGTTATGAAGATTATCAGCGACCATGTAGCGAAGGAGAACAAATTGTGAAATCAAAACACGTGTTTGTACCCGTTCCTGGGTGTAAGTACATCGGATATTTGGTCTTATTTAGACACAAATCGTGTCTAGAAATGAAGTCTTCTACTTTGTGGTCTCTGCCATATAAGTGATTTGATCTCCATAAAATATTATAATAATATAATAATTTCCACGAGCAAAACAAATTGCCCGAGAAGTTGTTGAACAAGAGTATGTAATTAGACTTCGGAAAGCTTATAAATAATTAGACTATGATTTATTGTTAGAGAAACTATCAGCAAGAGTATAAACGATTCTCTTTTACATTTTTAATCATGAGGTGAGCTTTGGCCCGATCAATACGGTACTTAGGTACATGTTTGGACGTTAGACGATTATTAAAGTTTTCAATGTTTAAAACTGTAGTCAATAAATCATTAAAGATTTCCGAATGAACTGTTCATACTGATTCTGGTAGGTGTTTGAAAAACCGATAATGTATGCCGTCACTCCCAACGGATGTATGACTTTGGTGTTTGGTGGTATGTAAATAGAATAAAAATTAATATCTCAGGTTACAGTTACGCTTACAGCAATGGCTTGCAACTTTGTGTTTAAAGGTATGACAGTATGAGGGGCTCTATTATTCACAGCAATAGAAACCCATGAGGCCCTGTCAACATTCTGAAAGTTGGTGTTAAACAGGGAGTAATTTGTAAATCTGATGTTATCGAATCTTTTAAATATTTTCCTGAAGCATACTACTACAGAAACATATTTGATGAACAGCAGAAGAATATCATTGTAATTGCCTTTAAGTACTGAACAGTTCCATTGAAAGATGGTCTCCTTCATTAGAAGTTTTAAGAGGAGATTGTGGAGCTAGGTTAGACCGTTCGCGGAGACAATATTTGTGCTTATTTATCTGGAGGAGGTACGGGGATGGCGCTTTTGGTGGAAGTTCTGAAGCCGCCTTGTGAACATGAAGCAGTTTCTTCTGCATCCATGCTCTCAATGTCTCCAAACCTATTATAGAGTTTGATGGGGGTCATTCTTGAGAATCGATTTAATTTCTTGGTGATCTCTGTGGTTGGGTATTATTGAAAGTTGTGTGCATATATGCTGTATTTTAATATTCTTGGTAATTGTTTTTTAGAGCTTGACGTTGAATCGGGTGGTTCTATCTGCGTTTGAGGGTACGTTTTTGTTTTGGGATTGTTTTTCGTTACAGTGGAGAATGCCGGTCCGGATAGGTAACCTCTAGCTTGTACAAGCTTTCTGGCCTCTGGATAGGGGATGTTGGAGGCGAATTTAAGCCTCTGGATATCCTTCTCCTGTTTACAAGTACCACACTCCTTGGATTTGTTGTGATTATTATTTCACATTTAAGACAATGCGGAGTTACTCTCCACGCCGATTACTGATGTGAATGTTGTCATCATCTGCCACATATTATTGTTTTTGGGCTTCGCTGCTCATGATGACCATATTTCTGACATTTATAGCATCAAAAGAGGTTAGGTATGTAAAACGCATCCGTCACTTACAAAACACAACCTTGACCACTCTTGGTGATGTTGGTTTGTTGAAGATGAGTACAAAGGTGTTGGTGTCTTGCAGATTTGGTTACGTTCAATACGTATTATGCGGACAGCAGTGATACCTTCATTTTGTATCCTTTCAATGATATCATTGTCGCTGACTACAGCCAAGTCAAGACAGTAAATCAAATTTTTGGACGTATTGAATGTTGTGTGATCGAATAAGGTCACTGGAATATCGAGGAGTGATTTCATTTTTCAGATATTCTCTGTTTTGCCCTCGTCGCTCACCCTCAATAAGTAGGCAGACCGACTTCAACTTTGTAACACTTTTGATGTGCCGATCGATCCCATATTTTTTATTCAATAACAAATGAATAGAGTATGACAAGTGGAATCGTCTTCAGATTGTATAGCCATGAAGAGTGGAAATGTCTCCACGCTACAATCGTCGTCATTTGACTCAGATCAAATTTTGGTGCGTTCGTATTGATTTTTTTGTAATTAACTTTCCATATTGGTTTGTTTAAAATCCAGCATCCTTGCTCCCATTTCACAAAGTAGCAAAACAAGGAGACACGTTGGAAGTGCCAGGGATACACAGATGTTTTACTCAGTAGGCAAAATCACAAACTGATTCTTCCCGTAAATCATACTCAATCGAGAAGATTGTCTCCCGATTAACCGTTTAAGCCACTTCGTTCTATGAAGTCTTCTAAGACTTAGTAAAGGGAACGTTAAAGGGACAGAGTGCAAAGACAACAGCGGTATTAAAACAGATACATGGGGAAAGATAAAGAAAGCATTCGAGTAAATAAAATATTCCTAGGGCTCGGGGTGAAGAGTCTATTTGTCGAGACCTGGCCCATTCCGACCATCCGTCTAGAAGAAGTAGAGGCCAAAGTAGTGTATTGCATTGGAAAGCCTGTGCTTAATTACCAGGATCCTTTTTCCCCTGACACTGGACGCGACCCATGGCAAACAGTCTGTCTCTACTTAGTGGCCTCTTAAAACACGTAGATAAATGTGCCATGTTGCCTGTCGTAATAACCATTCTGCGGCAACAGAACGTTCGACGCATGCTGCATCAGAAAGTTTGTAATCGCTACACTGCTTTTCCAATATCTTCTTGGATTATATCATACCGATTATATTATAATTATAATCGGCCAATTAATTACCCGCCCCTAACAATAGTCTATCAGTCAGCGCAGGTCTTGTAAAAAAATATCAAGCGATTTATTTTTACAGACTTTAGACTGTGAATGACCTTTACGTCTGCAATATGTCGTTGTTGTAGATGTGAAGTTTTATACCCGACGTAATAAACGTAGCATGCTTCATCAATCGCATTGTGGTTTATCTTCCTCGTCAAGTCGGGTTCCAGGACCACAATAATTATATCCAGCAATTTGCTTTTCGCCAGGATACGTAGCCCATGGAGCTGCTGAAAATTTTTCCAGTGAAGCAGCGATATCTCAGCCTGTTTTATGAGAGATATTTGTATTTTTCTTGTTCCACATTTCACAAACTTGCCCGTAAGTGTAAATTTTAATTCCTCGTCGGTATTGTTTTTAATCCAATGGTGGTATGGGTGCTACAACATATATATCATTAATGTCTCAGCGACACGACAGCAAGAGCAAATCAAGAATCAGTCTGAGCTACAATATGCTATCAGAGCAATTATCAGAGGTCCATCTGAGTCTAGTAAGACGCAATTGCTGCTTAACCTGATAATAAATGGCTCAAGTTTGACAAGTTATTTTTTATGGCACCATCTGTAGATGAATAGCAATGGTACGACGTGCTCAAAGATTTTAATAAAAATGTAGAATTTTTGGACGAGGATGATAATGATTTTATTGACATTTTCACCAATATTGACGATCTCCATCTGTGGATGATCTAGATGGATGTATTAATAATCTCGTAATATACGATGGTATGATTCTAGACAAACAATCAAATCATGCTCGGATACTTTCCCGAGGCAGACAGAGTTACGTCGATATTATATATGTTACTCAGCCATATACATAAATAAATAAAGTGATCAAAGATAGCTGCAATCTTTTGGTTGTATTTAATGGTGTTGAAACCCACACACTAACAAACATCCATCAGACTTGGTGTTCAGAAGACATGGATATTATTTAAATGCACAAATAACTTCAAACAAGAGCAAGCGATTCCTCATGGATTCATCACGATAAATTTATGTGATCCTCGGTGGCGATATTGAGTGGGTCTTGATAAAACGTTTGGTTGACAGAACAGCAGCACAAAGGGGACGACAACGGTGATTGTCCTGGTTTTTTTACAGCATGGGTCGTTAAATAACCTTGGAAAAGGCTCGGTATACTGCAACTCAGGTTAGAAGCCTCGGTTTGAAATTATTGACCTTTTAGTTTCATTTTCCTAGAAAGGTTTATTTTTAAAAATGAAACTTAGTCTGTTCAGCCTCGCAGAAATCTTTATTTTTGAGGAATAAAATTGGTTTGTTCACCCTCCCTACTGCTATGATAAAATTCGACCCTCAAATATCTCCATCATAGTAAGATCTCAGTTTATTCATAACGTGCCTTGATGCATTGACAAATACATCAAGTTTGCTGTCAGTCCTCAGGCTAAAATGGATATTTTTACATGTGATTATGTGTATGTCGGAATAATATCTAAAATAAACTTAATTCAAGTACTAAATATTGATTACTTGTGTTACAGAAAGTTGGGTTTTAAACATTCTCCGAAAATATATTCACTTTCAATCTAGCTAGTTTGTGTGATACTTATACCAGTTTACCGTCAGCCCGTTGTATTTGTTTGAAAAGGTTATGTACATGGTTAAGGTATCATATTCTGAACACAAGTGTAGAATGAAGTGCAATTGTGGCCATGAATCCCTAGAATTTGGTGAAAAACATCACCTCCGCAACTCTGTGAATGATTAAATGACATGTCATATGTTCTTGTTCTTACTTATAGCCAATACGCTAGCGTATAATTACCCTCCTTATTGCGACATGAAAACACTCTACAACCAGCCTCACATTGGTGTTTTGATTATAATTTTGCATATAAGAGTGGATGCGAGCATTGAATGCAAAAATCGGAGAAGGAACTGAAGTAACAAAGGGATGAAAGGCCAATATTAAATGCAACCAGTCCTTCTCAATCATTAAATAAATTCTCTGGTGCTTGCAACTGATACAACAACTATTTCTGATGAAAAATTAATGTTATGGAGAGGTAGTTGAATAAAACCGTAGGGTAGTTCCTGAGGAAAAACATGTTCAGATGATGAATCCTCAGAGAATGGCAAAGTACCTCATTAATTTCTTAATAGGTACAGTCTTTTTTAAAATTGTAATATAGAAAGGATTGGTCAAATAGCAAATAAGTGATACAGAACCTTTCGAAATGAATCGTTTAAAATTTTACATAATACGTTTAGACTGGGCTTTGTATTATTTCCAGTACATTCCCAAGACCTTAACCTCTGAGAAACAAGACAACTTTGAACTGCTCTATTTTTACTCTGTTGCGTATTGTTTTAATTCAATCAACCAGAAATAATGCGAACCAAAATCTTGCAATAAATGTATTTAGGAAAATATTCTGATTACTAATCAGACTATCAGGCGTTTCATTTTTATTTGTTGTGCAAGTTTAAAATTTGTCATTACTTTCTTGAGACTCGCTTAGGTTTTTATTAACCATCTGCGGATAGGAAAACGCAACATGAGTTATTTAAGTTTGTCATAATCTTTCAAAGTCTTTTTAATGCACACAATTTATCAAGTGCTTGCTAATTTCCCTAGGACAATTTTAGATACCCTCTTTTTTCAAGTCCTAATTATTTATCGATATGCGTCATGAAGCAACTCAATTAGCAACACATTATCATTCTAAATGGATTTGTTTGATTGGTTTGTACTCAGCAATAGGTTCTACGGAGAGTGAATAATAAACTTCAATAACTTTTCCAATAAGTACACTGTAATAAAAACGATCAGAGTTCTCTTAGCCTTTTTCAATATTCAAAAAATTTGTTCAAAAAATTTTGTAAAAAGGTGAAAAATACTAAACATACTGCATTTCTTTAAATGGAGTACTAATCTGATCTATTTGTAAAATGTAACACTCAACTTTCATGACTGGGGTGCTTTATACTTGCCAGTTGAAATTCTTTTAAATTTAGCTTCATTTCTGTCTCTTTTTGTTCCTTTGTATTTGCATCTGCTTTGACCACTCTTCCTTTTCTATTTCTTTTCGTCCATTACAATCTGCAATTTCATGTGCAACTATCTTCATTTACACTTTATCTCCATCTCTTTTTCTTCTTTCTGAATCCGTGTCTTTCTTTCTTTTTCCGGTATGTGCATAATAAGCTTAGGAATATATTTCTCGCCACTTCGTTCCGGAAACCACGCATTGAAAGAAGCCGAGATATGTATGAGATTTAACTCCTCATTCTTTCATTTCTGTGGCGAATCTGGGTGTAGGCGTGGAAATAAACCATGTCAAAATTCCGACGTAATTCAATCACAAAGGTTGTTTTACCAGAACTGCGCACTCCTTTAAGATCAATCTTTTCTAGCTTTATTATCCACTCGCCCCATTATGCATCAACGCCGATATGTAATTCTTATAGCAATCTTGTAATTTTTATTGATATAAAATGAATCTGTGGCGATCCTAAACGTGGTATTAGAAAATATGTTTATCATCGAAAGGTACGCGAGCATCAAAGATCTTAAATGAATGAATTGTGGAGGAATCACCATCAATGAAACTCACACTTTTCCCTAATTTGGCTCCCCAGATAAGATAACATAACTTCGACTTACAAATATGTTTCTCTATGTTGTATCAGCAATTATAAAATCCAGCTCAGTATCGTAAATAATTAATCTTATACAATGTCGTTTATGATCTTATGATCCTCGTGTAAATTTACCAATTATTTTTCAGCCAAAATCTTTTGCATGTTTAATTTAGTATTCTACAGCATAAGGATTCTCGTCGATAGCAGATCTCTCAAGGACAGGTAGTCATACTTGTCTTTGTGGATGATACTATATTAGTACGTCACTCACAGTTAACATAATTAATATATTTTGCATAAAGCATATATCGTAATAAAACTGTTCGAGTCCAACCACGTTTAATAAGCTGACGACCAAGCCAAACTGTTACAATCAGGTGAAGGTTTTCAAATGCAAACTCGATTGACTCCATGCAAGCAAATCAAGTTAAGTCAAAATCGCTCAAAGGTCCATATATAGCAACCCGAGTCATCTTGTGTGTTGGATATCCAAATCGTTTAAAATATTCTAAACACTCTCACATTCCGAGACAACGTACAGGATAGCATGCAACCATATCTTCTGAGATAACATCTTTATAATCGTACTTTAATATTCCGCAATCTGCAGTGTCCGTATTCGACACAACTGAGTTCTATATCTTCAACACATTCAATGTGTTGGTTTATATGAATTTTCCTTCTAAGCAAGGAAATGTGATGCAACAACTGAGTAATTTTTCGATAACATCAGTATCGTTTGTGTATTGCAATTCAGCATTTCTTATTTCGCTATTTCGCTATAAAGAGATTCTGCACAAAATATATCTCCATTAGGTCGTAAAAACTGATCATAATTCACAAAGTCTAAACTTCGAAATAACTACACGGATATAGGGTCACTATCACTGATATTTCTTATAAAATCGAACATTGTATCGTCATAAAATTTAACAGTTCGAATTCGAGCAAATAATGGCATATCAGACATAAATGCTTGAGCATTATGATCGACGATATATATATTGTTTATTCTTTCATTTTGCATTTCATTTCGTATGAATCTTCCTGTGAACATCTTCACCGTTATTGGGAATTTTATTTTTTCCCAGCTCATCAACGCCGTCGATCGTAGCTCCGATATCTTTAACTATTCCTATTAACTTATTTATTGCTTTATTTCGTAAATCCGTTGAACCGTTTCTTCGTTTTAGATTTGCAATGTGTTCTATATCTGGTTCAGCGACACAATTCAGCGTCGAAATAATCATGGGAGGGAGATTGTTAACATTTGGTCAATTATTCAGAATATATATCTATAAATAACTGCTGTCACAGGATATGCTAATTCATAATATGGTTTATTGACGCCAGTCAACATTCATGGTTTAGAATTTTTGCTTATCGTTAAAACATCTGTAGTGTAATGTGATTACCAAAACAGTGTTGCGTTTGTCACGAATAATCAATGGGTATCATCTGAAACGGAGGCATGAAACGCTACGATAAATTGTATTCTAAAAAGATATCTTTGGTCGACTAGATAATTCATGATTGTCCTTGCTTACTTGTCATTAATTGTAGCATCAAATTCTTGCCCAATTCTGATTGTTGACCACACATAAACAACGCCATCATTGCGAAACTCTCCATTGGTATATAATTATTTAAAGTCTTATTCGCCAAATCCACATCAACAGAGCTCTCGCCAGCAATTTAGGGGTTATTTTGTCAAGATCAAATGTAGCACCAGAGAGCTTAATCACAGATAATATTGTAAATTCCTTAATGTTTTAAATAAGGCATATATATATATATATATATATATATATATATATATATATATATATATATATATATATATATATATATATATATATATATATATATATATATATATATTTATATATATATATATATATATATATATATATATATATATATATATATATATATATATTTATATATATATATATATATATATATATATATATATATATATATATATATATACGGGTTCCAAGGGTTGTTATCGCCGGGGGCGGTTGTGGGAGATAAGCACCCACTTCCCCTAGAAATCGCCCAATGGCTTGCGTCTGTGATAGCCTCTGACAACCAAATCCAGCTCCAGGCCTTCACGGGTGGCTTAACTACTATGCCCGGCGTAACCTGTTTAAACTAACTGGCGAAGGGATGGCAGGCGATTTTCTGGCGCCTCAAAACCAGATGCTTCGGGCAGATGGGGCCCGTTAACCTTCGGTGGTAGCCCGTCTAGGAGAAGGTAAACTCTGATTTCAAACCTTCGCTGCCTTGCGACTATACCCTTACATGGGAAAGGCTAAGGGAGTATACCCCAACATAAAATCCGGAGACGGAGTCCCTAAGGCGATTTGTCACTGCATTTAGTGACATCTCGGCAACTCCTGCGACGCCGATGGTGCCATGACGTATCGGCTTGTCCTTTCCCTTGGATCCATCAGCTGCGTGGAGAGGGGGAGTCAGTTGCATGGGCAACAGCTGATTCTCCATATAACCTTGCCCAGGCTTGCGCCCTGGAGAGGACACTCCAGCTTCGCTTCACAGCGTTGACACAACACGGGAAGCAACAGTTACCGGTTATAAGTCACCACTCGATTGGTGTAGAGTTAGACGCCAGGGGTTGCTTCCGACGGTGGGAGAGACCAACAGATCTCATTGGACAGCTATCGCCCGCCTCAAGCTGGGCAGCCCCCAGCCAATAAGGTGCCGTCCCGCCACAGCTCGCCTTCCTTGCTGGGTGCGCAGGGCTTAAGATACGTGAGTACCTGACAAGCGGGCTGCAACTACAGCACCAAGAAAAAACAAACGAAAAACAAGGAAATCAACAATCCTCAAGCTAGGTACCTGGAACGTTCGGACTATGCTGACAGGGCTTTCAGATGATCTCCTGGCAATCAGTGATGTTCGAAAGACTAAAGTCATCAACGACGAACTCGCAAGACTCCATGTCGATATCGCTTCACTTCAAGATACACGGCTACCAGATTCTGGGTCCCTCAGAGAAAAGAACTACACGTTCTTCTGGCAAAGAAAGAGCTCAGACGAAGTTAGGGAGTATGGTGTTGGTTTTGCTGTCAGAAACTCTCTGCTGGCTATGATAGAACCCTGCCAACAAGGAAACGAAAGACTGCTATCTCTTCGCTTATAAACCACAACCGGGCTAGTTAATCTCATCAGTGTTTACGCTCCCACACTCAGTGCCACCACAGATACCAAGGATGCGTTTTACAACGAGCTCGACTTGCTCATCGACAATATTCCGAAGGAAGGGAACTTGATATTACTGGGCGACTTCAACGCTAAGGTGGGTGCCGATCACGACTCCTGGCCTTTGTGTCTCGGCAAGTTTGGCATTGGGAAGATGAATGAAAACGGGCAACGTCTACTAGAAACGTGCTCGTTCCACAACCTCAGCATCACCAATTCATTTTTTCAGACAAAACCACAGCACAAAGTGTCTTGGAGGCATCCCCGATCCAAACACTGGCATCAGCTGGACTTGATTATCACAAGACGTTCAGCCATGAAGGGTGTGCAGCTTACTCGTACATTCCACAGCGCTGACTGCGATACCGATCACTCTCTAGTCTGCTGTAAATTTAAGCTTCAACCAAAGAAGATCCACCACTCTAGGCAAGTGGGTAAACCACACATCGATGTGAGCAAGACGTCATATCCAGACAAGGCTGAATAATTCACTTACGCCCTCTCCAAGGCGTTCAGTTCAGAACCTCCATACGGCAGTGCCAAAGAGAGATGGGACAACATCAGAGATACTGTGTACAGTGCAGCCACAAGAATCTTTGGTAAGAAGCAGACAAAGAACAATGACAGGTTTGACGTCAATTCCGCCACACTCATGCCAGCAATAGAAGAGCGTCGTAGTGCTCACCAGGAATTCAAGCGTTCTCCCTGCGTGAGGACACTACATGCATATAGGTCTACCAGAAGCAAAGTGCAGAGGTTAGCACGGCAATGCGCTAATGAATACTGGCTTCTACTCTGTCAGAGCATCCAGTCAGCAGTAGACAACGGAAACATCAGTGGCATGTATAATGGCATAAAGAAAGCAATGGGTCCAACGAAGAAAGTGATAGCTCCACTGAAGTCTTCTGCAGAAGATATCATTCATGACAAGAACAAACAGATGGAGCGCTGGGTCGAGTACTACTCCGAACTGTATTCCAGAGAGAATAAAGTGACCAACAATGCCCTCAACGCCATTGAAAACCTCCCTTGTTTGACCAAACTGGATGAGAAACCTACTGTGACAAAACTAAAGCTAGCATTAGAGAAACTGACCACAGGCAAAGCCCCAGGAAAGGATGGCATCCCAGCAGAAGTCATCAAATGTGGCTGCAGGGTGCTGTTCACACACCTTTATGATCTTCTCTGCCAGTGCTGGGATGAAGGTGCAGTGCCTCAGGACATTGGAGACGCCAATTTCATAACCCTGTATAAGAACAAGGGCGACAGAAGTGACTGCAACAACTACAGGGGCATATCACTTCTCAGCATCGTGGGTAAAGTCTTCGCTAGAGTCATCCTGAACAGACTGCAGACGCTTGCCGACAGAGTGTATCCAGAGTCTCAGTGTGGGTTCCGCGCAGAGAGGTCCACAATCGACATGATCTTCTCCATCAGGCAACTGCAGGAGAAATGCAGGGAACAACACAGACCACTCTTCCTGGCTTTTATAGACCTCACCAAAGCATTCGATCTGGTCAGCAGAGACGGACTCGTCAAAATCCTGACGAAGAGTGGATGTCCTCGAAAACTGTTAAGCATGATCCAGTCCTTCCATGAAGACATGAAAGGCACAGTGCAGTATGATGGCTCATCGTCCGAACCATTCAATATCCACAGCGGATTGAAACAAGGCTGTGTCCTTGCCCCCACGCTCTTTGGCATCTTCTTCGCTGTCCTGCTTAAGTACGCTTTTGGGACGTCCACAGAAGGGATCTACCTGCACACGCGTTCAGACGGCAGACTGTTTAACCTGGCACGACTGAAGGCAATGAGCAAAGTAAGGAAAGCAACCATTAGGGACATGCTTTTTGCAGATGATGCTGCTATAGTCACTCACACAGAAGCTGAACTACAACGCCTAATGGACCGCATTGCTAAAGCATGTGATGAATTCGGGCTGACCATCGGCCTAAAGAAAACCAACGTGATGACTCAGGACGCAGACCCTCCCAGCATAACCATTAACATCTACAAACTAGAAGTAGTCAGTGAGTTCACTTACATTGGCTCTACCATCACCAACAACCTCTCACTCGATGCAGAACTCAACAAGCGGATGGGAAAGGCGTCAACAACTCTCTCTAGATTGTCGAAGAGAGTGTGGAACAACAACAAGCTGACATTAAACACTAAGATCACCGTGTACCGTGCCTGCGTGCTTAGCACTTTTCTGTATGCCAGCGAAACTTGGACCCTGTACGCCTCTCAGGAGAAACGACTAAGCGCCGTTCACATGCGTTGTCTCCGTCGCATACTTGGGATCACCTGGAGCGATCGTGTGACAAACAACGAGGTGCTTCAACAGGCCAAAATTCCCAGCATGGTCACACTCCTCCGCCAACGTGGCATCAGATGGCTGGGTCATGTGCATCGAATGGACGATGAACGGATCTCCAAAGACCTTCTCTATTCTAAGCTTGCCTCAGGCAGAAGATCAATAGGACGGCCACATCTTCGCTTCAAGGATGTCTGCAAGCAGGATTTGAAAGCTCTTGGAATAGAGGTCAACACCTGGGAAGAGCTTGCCCTCGACAAGTCCAGCTGGCGACATGCTCTGTACACAGGTCTGAAAGCCAGCGAGGAAAGGTTACGACAGCTCGCTGATGAGAAAAGATCTCAGAGAAAGAGGAAGCAGTTCTAACCAAAACCCGAGTCATACTTCAAGTGTAGCAACTTCAGCAAGGATTGCCACTCCCGTGTGGGACTTTATAGTCACAGAAGACGCTGCACAGCTACAAACTAGGACACCTTTCATGGCGCATTTTCATCGTCTCTCGAGACTAACGGAAGCCAACCAATATATAAATAAACGCAGAAGACTATCAGGCGAGATTTTCGGCTTAGTAGCTCATATATTTTTCTAGTAATACAATACTAATTTAGATAAATAATTTTTACAATGTAAAAGTTTAGAAATAAGACTGATGAATTTGTAAAGCTACCATCATCAATTAAGAAGCATCTCGTGCTAGTGTAATTAGGAGTTGGTTTTGACAATAATGCTGGTTATCTAATATCTTGTGATGGGGGAAAATATATATTTGTAACAAATTTTGATCACAGGTGGACTAATAATTGGTCACATTAAGGGCCGAAAATTCGATAATTATTTTAATAATTTGCAGGTTTTTGCACAGTCAGAATTGTAAACTTGGAGGTGTCGGCAAATATAATAAATCAACACGATCAGTTATTTATGTTAATGCAGAGACATAGGAAGAAAAATAATTTTAACCGTTATGTGCAGCTGCGAAATATCTCTGCATTTCTTCCAGCCTCAGTACAACTTCGCAGAAAATATAATCGAATCAGTATTTTCAAAGAAATACAAACAAAGAATAATATTTAGGAATATTTAAGACGCCGTAACTTCTGAATTTTGCGATGAAGGAGAATAGAGAAATTCAGTGAAGTGAAATAACTATGTCCAGTAAAGCTTCACTCCAGACGAGAGATTAAAGAGTAACCACTTATATTTTTTGCAACGATGGACGCTTATAAAGAGAATTATTTTTTCTTATTTGTTTTTCAAAAGATATTAACCTTGCTTTTCTGACTTTATTAGAATTGTTACCCACTCTCAACTTTGTCAGATATAATAGTTAAGAAAGAAAAGAACAACAGTAAAAACAAAATTAAGCCATTCCTTTTTGTATGAACTACATTTTGATTTCCATGTATTGGTCACCTTATGTAATTTCTGAAACATGTAATATTAGATAAGACTTCGTGTAAATAGCATTTCACAGTCAAATGAATAATAAATTTGTTGACAGCTTGTGATTATGGTAATAATAATAATAATAATAATAATAATAATAATAATAATAATAATAATAATAATAATAATAATAATAATAATAATAATAATAATAATGGTTAACCAAAAGCTAGAAATTCAACAAAAAAGATAACGATAACTGAAAATTCGTGTACACCTCTACCATCAAGTCAGCAACGTGATATGTGCTATTTTGCATCTCTCGGAGTTGATTTGGAGGGGAGATTAGCAAAATATTTTCAGTTATCCGCATTAATCTGTTTATCGTAGAGAAGGAGCAGGGTGGTGGTGCAAGTTTGAATTTATATATAATGCTATAAAAAGCATAATATTTGATGACGAAAATACACTTGATGCTGTAAATAGCTTGATGCTGTAAATATGCTACTATAATTACATATGCGTACTGTGCGGCTCACACATTTCGACAATACAACTTAAGGGATTTGTTAAATTAAGTATGTGTATTGTGCTATCCATGCATTCCGACAAAAAATGGGGAACGTAAATATTGTTTTTTAAAAATTTTAAAAAGATATTAATTATATAATGAATTAATTAATAAATTATGCAGTTGTTTCTGCGATTAAAAGGTACATGTCGATGATATAGAACTTTATTACCAACTTAATCCTTAAAAAAGTAACAAATGATTTTTAAATAATAAAGGAACGAAAATCCGAAGGATTATACACAATAGCGACCAGATACAGACAGAATACAGATGTATTAAATTACTCAAAAGCCAATGGAACAGTAGCTGATATACGTCAATGATGATATAAACGTCCGACAATTCGTCTCACTTGCACAGGCGATTGAGAAACTTTGATCGGAGTTTTTATGCGAATACGAAACTAAATAATTAGTAGTTCTTATCTACTTCTTTGTTTTGTTGCCACATCATCGTCTGATTTTGGTTCTATAATATTGATGATTGCATTCCTGCTCATGATGCGTCCAGTAATCTCTCACATGAGTGTTAGAAAAGATTTCTCCAAGTTATTCATTTTACCGTTTTTAGCAAACTCCACTAAGTTATCTTCTGTGGTATATTTAACCAGCAGAATAATATCTGTCAATGGGATATTGCTCGTCTTTCATCGTCATTGGTTATTCTGCTAAACAACAAATTCATTTTGTCCCCAACGATTAGCGAGTTCATCCTTGTCATGGTGAAGTGTTGCATATTTGGATAATTCACCTTTGATCTTGCTATGAGTAAAACTCCGATCAGATATTACGTAAGTATATACCATTGTATATTTACTTAGACCCGTTCAATACGTTGGACGGGCAATTTTTTTAAATGCCATTTATACTAAAACGTATCGTTTTTCTAAATCATTTTCTTTTTCGATTTCCTCCAAGACCGCTTCCCGCTATCATACTTGCAATATTACTACTATCTGGTGAAGTCATTGCTAATGATGCTAGTTTTTGTTCCACTGCGTTATTTATCACTTTACTGACATTTGCAGGCATCATTGTTGTTGAAGGTAGCGGTGGTGGTGGTGGTTTCGTCCGAATCTAGATTTCACCAATGACGTTATTCTATTCTTTGCGGTAGAAAAGGCCGTTCCTGCAAGATCTCCAACAGCGTTAATTCCCTTATTACGAATAACATCAATGGCTTTCATCGCTAATTGTTTAGCAATTGGTGCTACTTTTGGGGCTGTTCTTGTGAATAAACCCGCTATGGTATTTCCAAGGCCGTCTCCATAGTATGCCTTATAAACGGGCAATCTTGAGTTTACCACATACACGTTTGTTGGTTTATTGTGATTATAGTGTACTATCATCTTATTTGAAATGACTTTGTAATTTCTAAATGCAATTTCAATCGCTATAATAACCTTCCCCTGGAATTCCGTCCATTAACTCATCCAAGAGTTCTCGATACGTATGAATATCAATTATCCCACCTTGGAATAATCGTCTGCAAATATCAAATGCTTCATTAGTTATTTCGACTGAGTTATTCCCAGCTCGCTTACCTCCCATAAGAACCTCAAGTCGTGATATATCATTAATGATATTACTAGGACACATATGAGAATCATGATGAGAACTTCCATAACCCTCTCCTGAAGAACTTTCTGATTCGGAAACGTTTTGAATTTCTAGAGCTGGTTCGGAAACGTTTTGAATTTCTGGAGATTGTCGACCTTGACCTCGACCTCGACCTTGACCTCGACATCGACCTTGACCTCGACCTTGTTGTTGTTCTTTTTGTTGTTCTATACCATACGCATTAGCTCCAATTTTAAAAGCTCTGTAATTCAATGTATCCTTTTTTAAATTGCCGGGGATTTCTTGATTAATTTTAAATAACCAATCCATCCATTGATCTTTGTTTATTGTGTTTTTTTATACTCGTCTTTTAAAAAATCCTCCCTGTTATAATAACTTTTTACAGCAAAGTCTCCAAATGACGCATATTCTTCAGGTTTCAGCAATTGAAATTGTTTGATTACTTCTATAGCTTTATCAGTGAATTTCTCGCTAAAAGGAACACTTTTTTTAGTGGAAACTTTTTCAATAGAATCACTAGCATCTTCAACGGGATCATCATCAATATTATTACCATTTGTTGTATTTCTCGCTGAGTTTGTAACTCACCTGAAAGCTGTTTTATTCCCTCGTGAGTTTTTTCAGTTTCTGTAGCAATCTTTCCTAATACATCAATAATAGGTACTGCTCCCTCTTTAGGGATGTCGCCGTATATAGCACGTTCTGTTGCAAGTTTCATATCTTTAGTGGCTTTAGTTACAGGGGCAAAAAGTTGTTCGCTTCCAATAGAAAAGTCAGTCTGCGCTTGCTGTCTAAGTTGTAGTTTATCTCGCACGTCATCTCGAATTGGTATAAACTTTTTCAGTAATGCTAACCTCTCACGGGCTAGTCTGGTAGTTAATGCTTCTGATGTCATTATTGGAAATGCTAACGTTTTTTCAATTGTGGGTTTCAATACTTGCATCAATCAAACGTCTTATAGATTTCACTTTCAAAGCAATCTCTGACCGAACTTGGTACTGTTCCCCGAGTTTCTTTCTAATGGCTTCAACTATACTAAATAGCCGAATGAATAAATTAATATCATTGTTATACAAAGAATCATTAACCGCTTTTTGGATTCATTTTATCAGTGAATACATTTTAGGTAGAACATATCTTCCACGTTTCAATTGTATATCAATTTGTTCAAATTCATTCAAAAGTCTGTCTTCATTAAAAAATTCAGAAAGTTCGATTCCTTGATTTCTTAAATTTGATATTTCTGTGATGATAGATTAATATCTTGAAATTCCATTTATTGAATATTATTACTAATGTATTTGTATCTTAAAAATATTTTTATATACAAAAAAAAACAACAAAAACATATACAATGCCTATCCCTTCCTCATTCGAGTTCCGAGGCAAGGGAGGCACATACATTAAAGACTTATACAATACCCTAACTCCCCAATCGAGTTCAAGGGCGGGTTATATGGGTATTAGACGTGAAATCCAAGTGATTTCTTTACAAACATTGAACATATAACATAAAGCCTCATTTGGAACCTCTTTCGCGCCAAACGACGTCAAAGAGGCCCAGAGGGGGGGCACATTCTTGGAATATTTAGTGCCTTCGCATTATATAAGCAATGGCGATTAACATAGATCTCCAATTTGGAAGCTCTAACGTAACAAATGATATGAGGTCTTTACAATATGATGGGGGAATATTTACAATGCGATTATATAGTATTTACAATTAATGAATATTTACAATTAATTAATATTTACAATGCGATTATTATAGGATGGTTATATATACAATGCGATTATATAGGATGGTTATATATACAATGAAAAATGATAGGATGGTTATATATATACAATGATATGATAGGATGGTTATATGATAGGATGGTATGATAGGGACAGTACAGGACGATACAAACATGAAACGACGGGGCGGACCTACACCCAATCTGCCAATCAAAAGCAACCCAAGAAATTAACCCTGGTTGCAGTTGAAAAAATTCAACCACACCATGTCAATGGCGTGGGAGTTTTGATTGGCAATATTGGGCTTCGTTTTAAAGCCCCAAACTTATTACGACTCATATTATATATAAGGTGAACTAATACTGCAGTGTCAATGTGTAGGTGTGTATTTATTTTTCTAGCATTTCATAATGAATATTGTGTAGTAATTTCAATGGAAGCTAAGTATTTAAATAAAACATTAAAATAAGAAATACAACTGTTAAATAATAGCAATTTTTTTATTAATTTCTATAATATTACGATTAAATAATCGTAATAATAATGGATTTACATGACGAGATAACTCTGTCATGGGGATCCCTGTCAATTCAGGACCTGCTATTTCTTGAATCGAGAATGATATTTTTCTGAATTTTATTACATGTAGCCACACTAAAAAAACTAAACTACATGTAGCGCATTTTACTATTTTGACCTCACATACAATCTATTTTAATTTGTAATTATAAAGTAATTTCATTTTCATACAAAATCTAAACAGCGCTGTTAACGCCGTCTTTGTAATTGGGATTTTTAAAAAATCTATTAATAGAACCCTGGCCTCGGCCATACATAACTGTCAAATATTGTCTACACGCGCGCGTTTTCCAATACCTAAATTTACTATGTGGCTGTTCTCAATACAGTCTTTACTCAAGAAACAATAACACAAAATCAAAATCCGTACATACCGAGTTAACCATTAAATACGTACATGAGATCACACACATCATTAATTCAATCCAATTTCACATGTGTTCGCACGAATTACATATCCGGGAATCAATATCGAAAGTAGGATAGTCACGTGACGATCAGTAGTAATGAGGGGAAATACGGAACAAAATTAAAAAAATAAAAGAATATATTCTATTAATAGTAATTATTGAGAGTTATCTTGTAAATAGGAAAACTTTATTCTATGTCCATTTTTCTTTGAGATAGCTGTTTGATAAATCCCTTCAGCAACTTTTCGTACTGAAGGAATACATATTCCAAAATATTTTCCCGCAGCATTCATTGAATGAAAAACTCTTTCTTCATTCGTCGTTGTATCAAATGACTGTACTGGTCTCTTTCCAACTGACTTACAAGTCCCTGTCTTTCCTTTTTTTATATTCTCTCTTTGAGAAATGCATTGTAAATTGGAAATCGCGTTATTTTGAATATTAGAATCAATGTGATCAATAACACAGCCATCTTTAATCGGTCCCATATAACACTCAAAGACTACCCTATGACAGAGATATCCCTTTCCTCCAGCAGTAAATTTCAAGTATCCCTGATTATTAACATTAACCAATCCCACGGGTTTCTTTAGTCTACAGTGTCTAACAACACCATTACGAGATATTTCATAATTAACGAGTATTGGATGTGGTCTGAATTCTTGCTCCATTTATATATAATAATAATACTATTTGTCTAATTCATCATTTGCTTTAATTATAAATCTATTAATGTAGTCTTGAGGGGTTTTTATGATTTTGTCTTTGACAGAGTCATGGTTAGGGTCAATGATAGCGTTTTTTATTCGTTTATCATAATAACGTTTTAATTCTCTAAACCGCTTACCCCCACAATTGATACATAATTGTGATTGTGATTTTCCTCTCACACCCACCCCACAATTTATGCATGGGGACGGGCCTGTCGAATTATTTCTGACACTCTGTAAGTGATATCCACAGAATTCACCTCTACACGATTTATTGCATGGGGTTACTGATCCGATCATAAGCCATTTGCAGTGATTCATTATATATAAACAAACTTTTCTATTTAAATACTTGTCTTATTTATATGAATGAAGAATTCAAGAGATTATCGGCAATCAAGCCTTGGAAAAATATTAAATTCAATCTTGATAGAACTCTCGAAGACGTACCAAAAGAGAATAAATAATAGAAGTCTGATTAGAAAAATACGAGATTGTGTTCAAGAGTTTAAACAGGACGGCGCATCACACACCTGGTCAACATTTAAAATTGATGGTGTTGTTGATGCTAGAATGAATGATGAAACAGCAGCTATGATACTATCACAACTTGGCAATAAACGGTATTTTCTCAGAGTGAAATTCATTATCAATTTAGAATCGGGCGAATGGGTTATAAGAGACAAGTTTGAACCAATTCTCAAAGATAGGACAACAGTCATTGTTAGCCGTGATTCCAGACCAGGGCTGTTAACTGGAATTGATAAACCATACTATGAAAAAGCGTATCCAGAAACAGCAATCGTTTATGGGATGTATCCGTTAAATAAACCTGACATTGGAAAACTAGCACCAATGAAACAGTCAACGTCAGTGGAAAAGCCACTCAACTGTGTGGCACAAAGAGTCTTAGAACACTTTACAAATGCACTCCGTGGGAATAAATTAACCGATCTAAGACATAAAAAAATAGATCAATGGGAGCTAACAGTGAAAGAGAACGGAGCAACTATTTCCGATATAGCTAGATTGGAAAAGTCGTTGAGATTTCCGATAACCGTTTTAACGATAACTGGCGAAGTATTATACGAATCGAATACAATAAAAACGGAGCTCCAATCAAAATTATTGATCATAACAAGCACGCATGGACATCCGCGGTTACAATATTCCCGCGAGACAGAACAGTGAAGTATATCCCAGAAGAATTCACCAAGGATGGTATTCTCACTGAAGAAAGATTATTCGATGCTATTGCTAGTTTGTGTAAAAACGACCCTGTATCAGTATGGCTACTTCATAGTTTTGAAGATGAAGAATGTCAATTCATTCAATCAATTTGTGAAACCTAACGGTGAATTATATCGTACTGAAAGTCTACATAATAGGATGAAAAATCTAGCAATAAGTCTCAGTGAAAACGCTAGCGTTTTTAATGAAAAATCCGAAGATTACGAACAGTTACTTACAAATTGTTTTACAATTCCATCGGTTGCAGCTCATTTTGCAAGAAAGAAAAAATAATTGGAAACCAACACGAAAAATATCTCCATCATAGTAAGATCTCAGTTTATTCATAACGTGCCTTGATGCATTGACAAATACATCAAGTTTGCTGTCAGTCCTCAGGCTAAAATGGATATTTTTACATGTGATTATGTGTATGTCGGAATAATATCTAAAATAAACTTAATTCAAGTACTAAATATTGATTACTTGTGTTACAGAAAGTTGGGTTTTAAACATTCTCCGAAAATATATTCACTTTCAATCTAGCTAGTTTGTGTGATACTTATACCAGTTTACCGTCAGCCCGTTGTATTTGTTTGAAAAGGTTATGTACATGGTTAAGGTATCATATTCTGAACACAAGTGTAGAATGAAGTGCAATTGTGGCCATGAATCCCTAGAATTTGGTGAAAAACATCACCTCCGCAACTCTGTGAATGATTAAATGACATGTCATATGTTCTTGTTCTTACTTATAGCCAATACGCTAGCGTATAATTACCCTCCTTATTGCGACATGAAAACACTCTACAACCAGCCTCACATTGGTGTTTTGATTATAATTTTGCATATAAGAGTGGATGCGAGCATTGAATGCAAAAATCGGAGAAGGAACTGAAGTAACAAAGGGATGAAAGGCCAATATTAAATGCAACCAGTCCTTCTCAATCATTAAATAAATTCTCTGGTGCTTGCAACTGATACAACAACTATTTCTGATGAAAAATTAATGTTATGGAGAGGTAGTTGAATAAAACCGTAGGGTAGTTCCTGAGGAAAAACATGTTCAGATGATGAATCCTCAGAGAATGGCAAAGTACCTCATTAATTTCTTAATAGGTACAGTCTTTTTTAAAATTGTAATATAGAAAGGATTGGTCAAATAGCAAATAAGTGATACAGAACCTTTCGAAATGAATCGTTTAAAATTTTACATAATACGTTTAGACTGGGCTTTGTATTATTTCCAGTACATTCCCAAGACCTTAACCTCTGAGAAACAAGACAACTTTGAACTGCTCTATTTTTACTCTGTTGCGTATTGTTTTAATTCAATCAACCAGAAATAATGCGAACCAAAATCTTGCAATAAATGTATTTAGGAAAATATTCTGATTACTAATCAGACTATCAGGCGTTTCATTTTTATTTGTTGTGCAAGTTTAAAATTTGTCATTACTTTCTTGAGACTCGCTTAGGTTTTTATTAACCATCTGCGGATAGGAAAACGCAACATGAGTTATTTAAGTTTGTCATAATCTTTCAAAGTCTTTTTAATGCACACAATTTATCAAGTGCTTGCTAATTTCCCTAGGACAATTTTAGATACCCTCTTTTTTCAAGTCCTAATTATTTATCGATATGCGTCATGAAGCAACTCAATTAGCAACACATTATCATTCTAAATGGATTTGTTTGATTGGTTTGTACTCAGCAATAGGTTCTACGGAGAGTGAATAATAAACTTCAATAACTTTTCCAATAAGTACACTGTAATAAAAACGATCAGAGTTCTCTTAGCCTTTTTCAATATTCAAAAAATTTGTTCAAAAAATTTTGTAAAAAGGTGAAAAATACTAAACATACTGCATTTCTTTAAATGGAGTACTAATCTGATCTATTTGTAAAATGTAACACTCAACTTTCATGACTGGGGTGCTTTATACTTGCCAGTTGAAATTCTTTTAAATTTAGCTTCATTTCTGTCTCTTTTTGTTCCTTTGTATTTGCATCTGCTTTGACCACTCTTCCTTTTCTATTTCTTTTCGTCCATTACAATCTGCAATTTCATGTGCAACTATCTTCATTTACACTTTATCTCCATCTCTTTTTCTTCTTTCTGAATCCGTGTCTTTCTTTCTTTTTCCGGTATGTGCATAATAAGCTTAGGAATATATTTCTCGCCACTTCGTTCCGGAAACCACGCATTGAAAGAAGCCGAGATATGTATGAGATTTAACTCCTCATTCTTTCATTTCTGTGGCGAATCTGGGTGTAGGCGTGGAAATAAACCATGTCAAAATTCCGACGTAATTCAATCACAAAGGTTGTTTTACCAGAACTGCGCACTCCTTTAAGATCAATCTTTTCTAGCTTTATTATCCACTCGCCCCATTATGCATCAACGCCGATATGTAATTCTTATAGCAATCTTGTAATTTTTATTGATATAAAATGAATCTGTGGCGATCCTAAACGTGGTATTAGAAAATATGTTTATCATCGAAAGGTACGCGAGCATCAAAGATCTTAAATGAATGAATTGTGGAGGAATCACCATCAATGAAACTCACACTTTTCCCTAATTTGGCTCCCCAGATAAGATAACATAACTTCGACTTACAAATATGTTTCTCTATGTTGTATCAGCAATTATAAAATCCAGCTCAGTATCGTAAATAATTAATCTTATACAATGTCGTTTATGATCTTATGATCCTCGTGTAAATTTACCAATTATTTTTCAGCCAAAATCTTTTGCATGTTTAATTTAGTATTCTACAGCATAAGGATTCTCGTCGATAGCAGATCTCTCAAGGACAGGTAGTCATACTTGTCTTTGTGGATGATACTATATTAGTACGTCACTCACAGTTAACATAATTAATATATTTTGCATAAAGCATATATCGTAATAAAACTGTTCGAGTCCAACCACGTTTAATAAGCTGACGACCAAGCCAAACTGTTACAATCAGGTGAAGGTTTTCAAATGCAAACTCGATTGACTCCATGCAAGCAAATCAAGTTAAGTCAAAATCGCTCAAAGGTCCATATATAGCAACCCGAGTCATCTTGTGTGTTGGATATCCAAATCGTTTAAAATATTCTAAACACTCTCACATTCCGAGACAACGTACAGGATAGCATGCAACCATATCTTCTGAGATAACATCTTTATAATCGTACTTTAATATTCCGCAATCTGCAGTGTCCGTATTCGACACAACTGAGTTCTATATCTTCAACACATTCAATGTGTTGGTTTATATGAATTTTCCTTCTAAGCAAGGAAATGTGATGCAACAACTGAGTAATTTTTCGATAACATCAGTATCGTTTGTGTATTGCAATTCAGCATTTCTTATTTCGCTATTTCGCTATAAAGAGATTCTGCACAAAATATATCTCCATTAGGTCGTAAAAACTGATCATAATTCACAAAGTCTAAACTTCGAAATAACTACACGGATATAGGGTCACTATCACTGATATTTCTTATAAAATCGAACATTGTATCGTCATAAAATTTAACAGTTCGAATTCGAGCAAATAATGGCATATCAGACATAAATGCTTGAGCATTATGATCGACGATATATATATTGTTTATTCTTTCATTTTGCATTTCATTTCGTATGAATCTTCCTGTGAACATCTTCACCGTTATTGGGAATTTTATTTTTTCCCAGCTCATCAACGCCGTCGATCGTAGCTCCGATATCTTTAACTATTCCTATTAACTTATTTATTGCTTTATTTCGTAAATCCGTTGAACCGTTTCTTCGTTTTAGATTTGCAATGTGTTCTATATCTGGTTCAGCGACACAATTCAGCGTCGAAATAATCATGGGAGGGAGATTGTTAACATTTGGTCAATTATTCAGAATATATATCTATAAATAACTGCTGTCACAGGATATGCTAATTCATAATATGGTTTATTGACGCCAGTCAACATTCATGGTTTAGAATTTTTGCTTATCGTTAAAACATCTGTAGTGTAATGTGATTACCAAAACAGTGTTGCGTTTGTCACGAATAATCAATGGGTATCATCTGAAACGGAGGCATGAAACGCTACGATAAATTGTATTCTAAAAAGATATCTTTGGTCGACTAGATAATTCATGATTGTCCTTGCTTACTTGTCATTAATTGTAGCATCAAATTCTTGCCCAATTCTGATTGTTGACCACACATAAACAACGCCATCATTGCGAAACTCTCCATTGGTATATAATTATTTAAAGTCTTATTCGCCAAATCCACATCAACAGAGCTCTCGCCAGCAATTTAGGGGTTATTTTGTCAAGATCAAATGTAGCACCAGAGAGCTTAATCACAGATAATATTGTAAATTCCTCAATGTTTTAATAAGGCATATATATATATATATATATATATATATATATATATATATATATATATATATATATATATATATATATATATATATATATATATATATATATTTATATATATATATATATATATATATATATATATATATATATATATATATATATATATATATATATATATATATATATATATATATATATATATATATATATATATATATAAGGGTTCCAAGGGTTGTTATCGCCGGGGGCGGTTGTGGGAGATAAGCACCCACTTCCCCTAGAAATCCCCCAATAGCTTGCGTCTGTGATAGCCTCTGACAACCAAATCCAGCCCCAGGCCTTCACGGGTGGCTTAACTACTATGCCCGGCGTAACCTGTTTAAACTAACTGGCGAAGGGATGGCAGGCGATTTTCTGGCGCCTCAAAACCAGATGCTTCGGGCAGATGGGGCCCGTTAACCTTCGGTGGTAGCCCGTCTAGGAGAAGGTAAACTCTGATTTCAAACCTTCGCTGCCTTGCGACTATACCCTTACATGGGAAAGGCTAAGGGAGTATACCCCAACATAAAATCCGGAGACGGAGTCCCTAAGGCGATTTGTCACTGCATTTAGTGACATCTCGGCAACTCCTGCGACGCCGATGGTGCCATGACGTATCGGCTTGTCCTTTCCCTTGGATCCATCAGCTGCGTGGAGAGGGGGAGTCAGTTGCATGGGCAACAGCTGATTCTCCATATAACCTTGCCCAGGCTTGCGCCCTGGAGAGGACACTCCAGCTTCGCTTCACAGCGTTGACACAACACGGGAAGCAACAGTTACCGGTTATAAGTCACCACTCGATTGGTGTAGAGTTAGACGCCAGGGGTTGCTTCCGACGGTGGGAGAGACCAACAGATCTCATTGGACAGCTATCGCCCGCCTCAAGCTGGGCAGCCCCCAGCCAATAAGGTGCCGTCCCGCCACAGCTCGCCTTCCTTGCTGGGTGCGCAGGGCTTAAGATACGTGAGTACCTGACAAGCGGGCTGCAACTACAGCACCAAGAAAAAACAAACGAAAAACAAGGAAATCAACAATCCTCAAGCTAGGTACCTGGAACGTTCGGACTATGCTGACAGGGCTTTCAGATGATCTCCTGGCAATCAGTGATGTTCGAAAGACTAAAGTCATCAACGACGAACTCGCAAGACTCCATGTCGATATCGCTTCACTTCAAGATACACGGCTACCAGATTCTGGGTCCCTCAGAGAAAAGAACTACACGTTCTTCTGGCAAAGAAAGAGCTCAGACGAAGTTAGGGAGTATGGTGTTGGTTTTGCTGTCAGAAACTCTCTGCTGGCTATGATAGAACCCTGCCAACAAGGAAACGAAAGACTGCTATCTCTTCGCTTATAAACCACAACCGGGCTAGTTAATCTCATCAGTGTTTACGCTCCCACACTCAGTGCCACCACAGATACCAAGGATGCGTTTTACAACGAGCTCGACTTGCTCATCGACAATATTCCGAAGGAAGGGAACTTGATATTACTGGGCGACTTCAACGCTAAGGTGGGTGCCGATCACGACTCCTGGCCTTTGTGTCTCGGCAAGTTTGGCATTGGGAAGATGAATGAAAACGGGCAACGTCTACTAGAAACGTGCTCGTTCCACAACCTCAGCATCACCAATTCATTTTTTCAGACAAAACCACAGCACAAAGTGTCTTGGAGGCATCCCCGATCCAAACACTGGCATCAGCTGGACTTGATTATCACAAGACGTTCAGCCATGAAGGGTGTGCAGCTTACTCGTACATTCCACAGCGCTGACTGCGATACCGATCACTCTCTAGTCTGCTGTAAATTTAAGCTTCAACCAAAGAAGATCCACCACTCTAGGCAAGTGGGTAAACCACACATCGATGTGAGCAAGACGTCATATCCAGACAAGGCTGAATAATTCACTTACGCCCTCTCCAAGGCGTTCAGTTCAGAACCTCCATACGGCAGTGCCAAAGAGAGATGGGACAACATCAGAGATACTGTGTACAGTGCAGCCACAAGAATCTTTGGTAAGAAGCAGACAAAGAACAATGACAGGTTTGACGTCAATTCCGCCACACTCATGCCAGCAATAGAAGAGCGTCGTAGTGCTCACCAGGAATTCAAGCGTTCTCCCTGCGTGAGGACACTACATGCATATAGGTCTACCAGAAGCAAAGTGCAGAGGTTAGCACGGCAATGCGCTAATGAATACTGGCTTCTACTCTGTCAGAGCATCCAGTCAGCAGTAGACAACGGAAACATCAGTGGCATGTATAATGGCATAAAGAAAGCAATGGGTCCAACGAAGAAAGTGATAGCTCCACTGAAGTCTTCTGCAGAAGATATCATTCATGACAAGAACAAACAGATGGAGCGCTGGGTCGAGTACTACTCCGAACTGTATTCCAGAGAGAATAAAGTGACCAACAATGCCCTCAACGCCATTGAAAACCTCCCTTGTTTGACCAAACTGGATGAGAAACCTACTGTGACAAAACTAAAGCTAGCATTAGAGAAACTGACCACAGGCAAAGCCCCAGGAAAGGATGGCATCCCAGCAGAAGTCATCAAATGTGGCTGCAGGGTGCTGTTCACACACCTTTATGATCTTCTCTGCCAGTGCTGGGATGAAGGTGCAGTGCCTCAGGACATTGGAGACGCCAATTTCATAACCCTGTATAAGAACAAGGGCGACAGAAGTGACTGCAACAACTACAGGGGCATATCACTTCTCAGCATCGTGGGTAAAGTCTTCGCTAGAGTCATCCTGAACAGACTGCAGACGCTTGCCGACAGAGTGTATCCAGAGTCTCAGTGTGGGTTCCGCGCAGAGAGGTCCACAATCGACATGATCTTCTCCATCAGGCAACTGCAGGAGAAATGCAGGGAACAACACAGACCACTCTTCCTGGCTTTTATAGACCTCACCAAAGCATTCGATCTGGTCAGCAGAGACGGACTCGTCAAAATCCTGACGAAGAGTGGATGTCCTCGAAAACTGTTAAGCATGATCCAGTCCTTCCATGAAGACATGAAAGGCACAGTGCAGTATGATGGCTCATCGTCCGAACCATTCAATATCCACAGCGGATTGAAACAAGGCTGTGTCCTTGCCCCCACGCTCTTTGGCATCTTCTTCGCTGTCCTGCTTAAGTACGCTTTTGGGACGTCCACAGAAGGGATCTACCTGCACACGCGTTCAGACGGCAGACTGTTTAACCTGGCACGACTGAAGGCAATGAGCAAAGTAAGGAAAGCAACCATTAGGGACATGCTTTTTGCAGATGATGCTGCTATAGTCACTCACACAGAAGCTGAACTACAACGCCTAATGGACCGCATTGCTAAAGCATGTGATGAATTCGGGCTGACCATCGGCCTAAAGAAAACCAACGTGATGACTCAGGACGCAGACCCTCCCAGCATAACCATTAACATCTACAAACTAGAAGTAGTCAGTGAGTTCACTTACATTGGCTCTACCATCACCAACAACCTCTCACTCGATGCAGAACTCAACAAGCGGATGGGAAAGGCGTCAACAACTCTCTCTAGATTGTCGAAGAGAGTGTGGAACAACAACAAGCTGACATTAAACACTAAGATCACCGTGTACCGTGCCTGCGTGCTTAGCACTTTTCTGTATGCCAGCGAAACTTGGACCCTGTACGCCTCTCAGGAGAAACGACTAAGCGCCGTTCACATGCGTTGTCTCCGTCGCATACTTGGGATCACCTGGAGCGATCGTGTGACAAACAACGAGGTGCTTCAACAGGCCAAAATTCCCAGCATGGTCACACTCCTCCGCCAACGTGGCATCAGATGGCTGGGTCATGTGCATCGAATGGACGATGAACGGATCTCCAAAGACCTTCTCTATTCTAAGCTTGCCTCAGGCAGAAGATCAATAGGACGGCCACATCTTCGCTTCAAGGATGTCTGCAAGCAGGATTTGAAAGCTCTTGGAATAGAGGTCAACACCTGGGAAGAGCTTGCCCTCGACAAGTCCAGCTGGCGACATGCTCTGTACACAGGTCTGAAAGCCAGCGAGGAAAGGTTACGACAGCTCGCTGATGAGAAAAGATCTCAGAGAAAGAGGAAGCAGTTCTAACCAAAACCCGAGTCATACTTCAAGTGTAGCAACTTCAGCAAGGATTGCCACTCCCGTGTGGGACTTTATAGTCACAGAAGACGCTGCACAGCTACAAACTAGGACACCTTTCATGGGCGCATTTTCATCGTCTCTCGAGACTAACGGAAGCCAACCAATATATAAATAAACGCAGAAGACTATCAGGCGAGATTTTCGGCTTAGTAGCTCATATATTTTTTCTAGTAATACAATACTAATTTAGATAAATAATTTTTACAATGTAAAAGTTTAGAAAATAAGACTGATGAATTTGTAAAGCTACCATCATCAATTAAGAAGCATCTCGTGCTAGTGTAATTAGGAGTTGGTTTTGACAATAATGCTGGTTATCTAATATCTTGTGATGGGGGAAAATATATATTTGTAACAAATTTTGATCACAGGTGGACTAATAATTGGTCACATTAAGGGCCGAAAATTCGATAATTATTTTAATAATTTGCAGGTTTTTGCACAGTCAGAATTGTAAACTTGGAGGTGTCGGCAAATATAATAAATCAACACGATCAGTTATTTATGTTAATGCAGAGACATAGGAAGAAAAATAATTTTAACCGTTATGTGCAGCTGCGAAATATCTCTGCATTTCTTCCAGCCTCAGTACAACTTCGCAGAAAATATAATCGAATCAGTATTTTCAAAGAAATACAAACAAAGAATAATATTTAGGAATATTTAAGACGCCGTAACTTCTGAATTTTGCGATGAAGGAGAATAGAGAAATTCAGTGAAGTGAAATAACTATGTCCAGTAAAGCTTCACTCCAGACGAGAGATTAAAGAGTAACCACTTATATTTTTTGCAACGATGGACGCTTATAAAGAGAATTATTTTTTCTTATTTGTTTTTCAAAAGATATTAACCTTGCTTTTCTGACTTTATTAGAATTGTTACCCACTCTCAACTTTGTCAGATATAATAGTTAAGAAAGAAAAGAACAACAGTAAAAACAAAATTAAGCCATTCCTTTTTGTATGAACTACATTTTGATTTCCATGTATTGGTCACCTTATGTAATTTCTGAAACATGTAATATTAGATAAGACTTCGTGTAAATTAGCATTTCACAGTCAAATGAATAATAAATTTGTTGACAGCTTGTGATTATGGTAATAATAATAATAATAATAATAATAATAATAATAATAATAATAATAATAATAATAATAATAATAATAATAATAATAATAATAATAATGGTTCCCCAAAAGCTAGAAATTCAACAAAAAAAGATAACGATAACTGAAAATTCGTGTACACCTCTACCATCAAGTCAGCAACGTGATATGTGCTATTTTGCATTCTCTCGGAGTTGATTTGGAGGGGAGATTAGCAAAATATTTTCAGTTATCCGCATTAATCTGTTTATCGTAGAGAAGGAGCAGGGTGGTGGTGCAAGTTTGAATTTATATATAATGCTATAAAAAGCATAATATTTGATGACGAAAATACACTTGATGCTGTAAATAGCTTGATGCTGTAAATATGCTACTATAATTACATATGCGTACTGTGCGGCTCACACATTTCGACAATACAACTTAAGGGATTTGTTAAAATTAAGTATGTGTATTGTGCTATCCATGCATTCCGACAAAAAATGGGGAACGTAAATATTGTTTTTTAAAAATTTTAAAAAGATATTAATTATATAATGAATTAATTAATAAATTATGCAGTTGTTTCTGCGATTAAAAGGTACATGTCGATGATATAGAACTTTATTACCAACTTAATCCTTAAAAAAGTAACAAATGATTTTTAAATAATAAAGGAACGAAAATCCGAAGGATTATACACAATAGCGACCAGATACAGACAGAATACAGATGTATTAAATTACTCAAAAAGACAATGGAACAGTAGCTGATATACGTCAATGATGATATAAACGTCCGACAATTCGTCTCACTTGCACAGGCGATTGAGAAACTTTGATCGGAGTTTTTATGCGAATACGAAACTAAATAATTAGTAGTTCTTATCTACTTCTTTGTTTTGTTGCCACATCATCGTCTGATTTTGGTTCTATAATATTGATGATTGCATTCCTGCTCATGGTGAGCTTGCCATACATAATATCTCCAATTCTAATGATGCGTCCAGTAATCTCTCACATGAGTGTTAGAAAAGATTTCTCCAAGTTATTCATTTTACCGTTTTTAGCAAACTCCACTAAGTTATCTTCTGTGGTATATTTAACCAGCAGAATAATATCTGTCAATGGGATATTGCTCGTCTTTCATCGTCATTGGTTATTCTGCTAAACAACAAATTCATTTTGTCCCAACGATTAGCGAGTTCATCCTTGTCCTGGTGAAGTGTTGCATATTTGGATAATTCACCTTGGATCTTGCTCTGAGTAAAACTCCGATCAGATCTTCCGTAAGTATATACCATTGTATATTTACTTAGACCCGTTCAATACGTTGGACGACGTGGTATACTCGTGCACAACTTTATGAGGATGTGATAGGGACCTTTATACAGTGTCGTGCACAGCGAGTACTTCATAGTCATACAATAACGCTAGTGATATTGAATACCAGACGGGAGTGTTTTGAAGTTAGTCAACATATTTCAAAATTTATTTTGGTGTCGCCAATTTATATGAATCAAAGTAAATGACTCCACGAGGGTTGATTGCGTATGCAACTCAGTGAATAAATGGACCAGATCTTCCATCTAGATTAATGAGACACGTTTCAACACAGTTTTATTGTTTTGGTAAATGATAACGCATAAAAACACCTCTGCAGTTGTTGATGTTTACTTTTTTGCAGCATCAAGTAAATCCAAATTGGATATAGGAAACATTTATAGCAATGAGTCGCGGGCAGTCTCAGACCTGAGCCGCATGAGTCAAGACCGTACCATCAATGGGTATGTTCATGTCAGTCTTAAAACCAGTCATTTTTGGGGGATGTTTTCAGTCCATGATTTGTTGCTTTCTTTAATGCCATCACAGAGGCAGTTCTAAGAGCACCGAGTGCAGCTGCTTTTTTAACATCTGAGGCTTCAGCGGCTATTGACGTTGGTATTGCTGAGAAATGTGGAAATATACCACCTGTTATGGCGATGTCATTGATGGCGTCCACATAAAAATGATATGCCATTATCATGAGCGATTGAATTACACTTAAGATCGCAAGAGATCCAATTATATGTGTTCCACTAGGGCATCAATAACTCTCATTAGTCTACCAATATCTTCACGCAGCATTCTTTTGTCTGAGAGTATAAATACGACTGCTCTGTAATTAGCAATAGCTCTTCTTGCCACACGAGCTCGAAAGTGTATATCAACGACAATAAATCCAGTTGTTCCGGCGAAAAGTAATTAATCGGATACAGCGTTGCAAAATCTAATCGTGATATGTCTAGTCCAGAATCAAAATTTTGGTCACGTCCCATAAATATCATCACACTATGATATGACGTGCTACATTATTGTTATCAAATTTTAATAATATATCTTCGGATGGTTCATGGTATCCATTTATTCTCAGTGAAACTTCAGTAATACCAGGTTTGTCAAATATCATGTTGCTTTGAGAGTTTACTCGTTCAGTATTTTGGAAAGCAAGAAATATATGTCGCTATGCAGAAATAACTTCTACCTTGGTGTGTTGCTCTCTGCGATGTGAATAAACCATTAATCATTGTACACTATCTGGTCATCTACAACCACGATAATGTTGATTTGCTGCCTGAGTCCATAAAAGTTAGTAGCCGTTGTTCTTCAGCAAGTAAGCGTATCATTGTTGGCATCGACAATGAAAATTTTGACAGTATTACTTTACCTGCATCACCGATAGGGCGCCAGAATGCATCATCGTTGGCAGCCTTTCGTACAAGTACAACCGTATACTTGGCTTCGAAAAATACCCTTTTGACATTTCTGCCAATCTAAAGATATGTGACAGTGGAAATGTACATGCAAATCTGCTACCTCCATCTTTCAGCATCGATCGACGTGATACGAAGCCTAAATTGAAATCTGGATTAGCCCCATGAAACACCGGCAACACATCAGCGCAAGCATTATCGACGAAGTTTTTTGGTCTGTAATCAGGGAGGTCAGAAGTATCCTTCACAAACATCATTGATGAACCGGCTGATCTTGAATAATCATTGGAATATTTTGCTAGACCCAACATCGTCGTGGCACAGTCGACGTTTTCCAGACATAATAAGATGTTTCATCCGTCAATACTATACGTAGTCTTGTTGAAGAACGACATGGTGCCATCATTAACAAAACCATCTACAACATCAACTCCAAATTCAATATAATCTGTTTTTAAGCTGTCACCTTCTACTTCAATAATTATTCAGCAGGTAAGATATGTCTGCTTGTATCCTGAACCTACAGCTCAATTTGCCCACGGTGATAAGGTTCTGGTGCATCATACGAATAATATTGATAATCACGTACCGAATCATCTTTGAGAACTGGTGCATCCATGTCAAATGTGGATTTAGATACATTCTTGAACATCTTTATTATTAATTCATTATCGACTAGCACGAAGACTACTTCCTGCTATCAGACTAGCAGTTATATTTGTTTTTCTCTGACTTGTATGCACCAGGCAACTCTGCTAGTTTTTGACTTACAGTTTGCTTTAATTATTTTATTCACATTTGCAGGCATAACGTTGGTGCTGGGAAATTGTACTGGTTGAAGTCGGACCGATGGCGATATACGTACAATGTTGCTATAGCACAAATACTTTTAAAGCGAACAACGTCAACAGCTTTCATTGATCATTTCTTTGTAATCGGTATTGCTTTTGGGGCTATCCTTCTGAATAGACCCTAAACCATATCACAGTCCATCTCCGTAAGTAACTTTATATGATAGTAATCGCGATTACAGGTCTACGCTGTCCATTATGTATGATCATGTTATTTTCTTGTCACTGATCTAACTGCATCAATCTCTGTGGTAATAATCAATGATTTTCATAGATGAGGGACCGATGAATAATAATATCCATGATACCGCCTGTAAATAATCTCAGACAAATAATAGCTTCTTCATTAATTATTTCTGTGGAATTATTGCCGAGTCGTTTTCCACAATCCAAATTTTTAGTTGTTCAACATTGGCAAGGACTTTATTGGGTTAATGAGAGATAAGATCATTTTCCATGTTACTTGTACCAGGAGTGGCAATATCACTTCCAGTGGCAACGGGGATTGAACTTACATCTTCTCACCATTCTTCTTCCTCACCTGTTCTTTTGACTAGTTGCTATGATATTTGTTTTTGTTGCTTTGTCTTTGTTGGTTTTTTGTCATTGTTGTAATTGTTGTTGATGAAACCATGAAAAATAGTTATCTATTCCATTGATAGATGAAACATATCTTGCATCATAATTTCAAGTCTCATCAGTATCGTAGTGTATAGGAAATATCCATTTATACTAGATTAGATGTCACAACCTACAAAATGATCATCGTACTCGGATTTCAAAAAATTGGTTTTGTAACTCAAACTTGCTGCGACAAACGCATATAATTCTTTCACATGTTAAGATTTTTGATGCGCTTAATACTTTCTTCGGTAAATTTATTAAACTGATTAGTTCTGACCATTGTTAGTTCTAGCTTCCATTCTGGTTCAGGTATAATATCCTTTATAAAGGCTACTTCAAGTTTTTCAAGTGTTTGTGATGTGATGTGATTATGATTACTAGCATAGCTTTAACAATTATTCAGTCATATCGCTACGAAGTCGGCAGTGTGGCAGTTTATAGTTATATCTAGCACTGGGGCATCATGCCGCAGACATGTAGCATGATGTCCCACCCAGTCACATTATCCTGACAACAGGTTGAGAGGCAGCAATATCACCTGCATTTAGGTATGTATGCATTTCCAAACGTCTGATGTGTTTGTCCGTCCAAATCAGACCTCACGTCTGCATTTGTATGTAGGCGTGTCCGTCCACATCTGTCCGCACGTCCGCTTGTGTATGTGGGCGTGTCCGCACAACCTGTCCATACGTTCGCATGTGTATGTGGGCCTGTCCGCACTTCCGTGTCTGTATTTGGGCGTGTCTGTCCCTATCTGCCTCAACTTCTGCATGAGTATGTGCGTGTCCGTCGCAACCAGTTCACACGTCCGCATATGTATGTGCGCATGGACAACCCTACGCATGGAAACTTCCACATGTGTATATGCGCATGACCAACCCCACCTTTCCTCACGTCCACATGTGTACATGCGCATCGCCATCTCCAGCCATCCACATGTCTAGATATGTATGTATTTGTCTTGTGTATATTACCTTGAAAGATGCAATGTAATGGTTCATACCTTACTCCATATGGCAATTTAACGTTAAATATATGTAATATGGTAATACATTGTTCTCATATGAAACTATCATTCGTGGATTCAGGACAATCAAAATTTGTTTGACTATCATGCCTGCGTTGATTCAAACATCCAACATTTCGCTCAGAAATCAGACCACGAGACCATGAGAAAGACAATATTTGTCTTTGATGAACTGAGTTTTCTACTGTCTGTCTTTGATGTGGTATCTTTTTGGCAGTTGAAAATTTGTCAAAGAAGTATAGAAAGAATGTTATTGCATGTGTATAACACAGTGCTGACATTCATAACTCAACATGATTTTGTTTTTCATTTCTTACATGTGTTAAATGTTTGAAAATGACTTATACCCTAGAAACTGATTAATTGTTAACTGTTTCATTTCTAGACAGACAGCTCAGGTGGCCAGAGTTGTTAGAGCGTCCGCCTCGGATGCGGGAGGTCGCGGGTTCGATCACCCACGAGGCATACCTAAAACTTATAAAATACATAGTAACATCTGTCTCGCTAAGCGCTCAGTATTAAAAAGGTTAGTGTTAGGACTGGTCGGACTGGTGTCATGATAATATGACTGGGTGGGGACATCATGCTACATATCTGAGGCATGATATCCCATACTAGATATTGCTTTAAACTGCCACACTGCAAACATCGTTATAAATTTGGAAATTAGTTAAAGCTACTTTGAAAATCAAAATCACAAACTCATTTCTAGAAGAATACTTGCTCTTAACATACCGGTAGCTATCACGAGTATTTAATTGCTGTTGTTTTTTTTAATTGATTTTCTTAGGAGTTCGCTTGACGTGGTACACATTCAGATATCATTCTTTTGCGCCATCTATACTCATTACGTTTCACCACCAAAGGACCGTACCTTGATTTGTGAGATTATGTTCATTTATTATGCAAGTAAAGGCCGTATTATTTTAATTATCCAAGTATTATATGTGTGTTTTCTTGTACCTTCTGAAAAAAAATTGCACAAGCGTTGGTCCTGTACTAGCGTCCCTACCTGGATGTTCGTAATGAAAACACTGTACAAATTGAATCGCAACCATACATTAGATGGTACTGATTTCAATTTACGATTGCTCTTGTGATCTACCCATTCCCTTATACAAACACTGGATGTTATTAATTTAAAGTTACATGTGCACAAAACTGTATATACAGAGAGAGAGAGAGAGAGAGAGAGAGAGAGAGAGAGAGAGAGAGAGAGAGAGAGAGAGAGAGAGAGAGAAGGTACAGCAATTAGGTAAAAATTATATAATGACAGTGCTGTAGTTAGAACATTTGAGAAATATACTTGTTATTCAAATCACATGCTAAATAATAAAGAATTATTTTACAAGTTACTGTCTTTATTTTACAACAAAATTCGATTCAGTTTGTTGTTTCTAGAATGGTCGGAATATGTGTTTAAGTGTGTTAAATATTTATGTTTCATATTAGAAAACAATTTATATTTGGCCTAAGTACATATAAGGAAGTAAGATTGTTATCATAGATTCTAATTTTGTTGGTGTATTTGTTATATCTCAAACTATGAACCATCCTTTGTTATCTCACGATTATAATCCGTATGTATGTATGTATGTATGTATGTATGTATGTATGTATGTATGTATGTATGTATGTATGTATGTATGTATGTATGTATGTATGTATGTATGTATGTATGTATGTATGTATGTATGTATGTATGTATGTATGTATGTATGCATGCATGCATGCATGCATGCATGCATGCATGCATGCATGCATGCATGTATGTATGTATGTCTGTATGTATGTATGTATGTATGTATGTATGTATGTATGTATGTATGTATGTATGTATGTATGTATGTATGTATGTATGTATGTATGTATGTATGTATGTATGTATGTATGTATGTATGTATGTATGTATGTATGTGTTGTCTCATTTGTATTATTAATTTGTAAATATATTTTTACGTGTCCTAGACACAAAATGTTACAAAAAGTAACAATAAAAGATTGAAGTCAGTAAGACAACCAAGATAAAAATGCGAAAGAAAGACTTGCGATTAAAATTCAAAATTATTCCAGGAATTAAACAATATAAATCCTATTGTTAAAATGTTCTAAATAAATTTGACTTCGAGTTCCGATGAAATTCCAAGACGAAAAGTAATGACGTATGCAATAGTCAGCGTTGTACTGATGTATCAACAGTTTATATTTTGAATCACATAAAATAATATTCCAGCTTAGAATTCCAAATATATTCCAGCGAATGTCTATATCCAATAATTCCGTAGGAGCACATGTATTTTCCTGGGAAAAGAATCACTAATTCCATAAAATGTAAATTCAACTTAAACTGGTCACAACAAAACACCTTAAAGTGTCATAGTTTTAGAACCCGGTCTGGCTAATTCTTATAATTCCATGAATTATAGAACCAACTAAAACGCAAACAGAAGCCCGGATGGGGTCAAGAGTTCATCTTTCCAGAAGGATTACAAATTTGTTACATGATAATTATCATTACTCCAGGTATGGTCTTGATTCCATAGAAATAATCTTACTCTTAGAATAAATAAAATAAATATTTAAAAATGTTCTTTACCAGAAACCTTACTAATTCTGAATCAAGGTCAGCCAGTGGGTACAGTGTTTCCATTACAGGTTGGTTATCAGAGTTAACAGTAAGGTCTAACTCAACTAATATTATGTCAAATCCAGTAGACAAAGTTATAATCACATTAATTGTAAAGGAATTTTAAAAAAATAGGACTAACAAACAAATAGTTAAGTTACATATACATAACATGTTTGCTTTGATGTACAACGATCACAATTTATATAAATGTTAAAACACCACAATCATGATCTGCTTACATCAGTAAATTCTTTTGAGTTCTGCTGAATTCAAATATACAGTAAAATGTAAAAACAAAAATGTGGACTAATTCATAAAAGTGACTTTTCTTTACTTTAGTTTGTTGCAAAAATTTTCTAACACAATGCTAATAAAAACTGGTTAAAAATGATTCCTCAAAGAAGTAGCTGTAATTAATTATCTATAAATTTATACTATATTGTTTGGGAAATACGCGGGTGGTGGTATCATCGCGTTCTAAGGAATTCCACAAATAGAATTCAACATTGAAACACAAAGTCCACACTGTATTGGTTATTGGTAACTGTAGCATTTGCTAGATCGCTGTGTACAAATGTTTGGATTCGTTATTTTTCTGCACGGTTTTAGTGAAGTGTACTTATTTGTTGGTGATTTAAATACATTCGTGCAGCTTTTTTGAGTTTATGTAGGAGATACAAACTAAAGGTAGTCCCATAGGTTATCAGTATTTTTTGAATGTTATTCAGACGATGCAATATTGAATCACCTTCAAGAAATGCAAGTTAAACTTTTCTTACTATTTGTTTATTATTATGAAAAGGTATTAAACATCATTGATTCGTATGGTATACAGTGACTGTTGGGATCCAACTGGACACAAAATAGATTAACGCTGAAAGAAGCACATACAAGGTTTCCAGATTGCTGAAGGTCGCTCTATGTCTATTCAAATGCGGTAAAGATTCTACTGGTTAAAAATTCTGTTCATAATCTTGAATGATAGGTTTTAATATGAAATTTGATATTTCTCAAAATTATATCAAAGATTTATAATCGTTATGGAAACACGATACACTTTCGAATGGATAAAACGTCTTATACTTATCTTAAATGACAGTGTGCATGTGTATCTATATTGGGGTGGGGGTATTGCTTGGTATCCAACGCACAATGAGATACATTGTCTTCGTAACAATCATGAAGGCAAGATATAGCCTGTTGCATGAAAGGTCCATACGATTTATGAGTAAATTACGAATGTTGAACAAGTGATAGTAAAGGTGTACGTCAAACATTTGATACAACCCCTGTCTAGTGCCAGTTCCATCAGTTCAGATTATCACAAAGACTGCGAATCTAGGAATTTTGACAGAACAATTAGACAGATTTTCATGTTGAGGTTATTCAAAAAAGATATTTAGCTTGGAACGAATATGTCTGTCAAAAGGTTGCTTCGTTTTGAAAAATAACACAGAGAATGACCCTCCTTTCTGTTTGCTATGCAGATCTGTAATACTTTTTGGGGTCCGAATTTCTGTATGCCCTACGCTTGTTAACACGAGTATGCAATAACCATTCCACCTAAACAAGAACGAATATAGAAGGCTAAATATTTAAGGACCAATAAATGACATATCTGATCTTTAAAAAATTTAAATGAATACTTAATTTGCTCACTTTCCTTATGTCTGGACTTATATTTTTGGTTAAAACTGGTCGGAAAGGCATAAATTAAATTTTATGTGCTAACGAATGTGCGTATTTCGATCATCTCATTAAATTTTTGTATATTTAAACAGTTTTGTAGTGTGGTGTGTTTGTATCTTTTTCATGGCGGCGGTGTAGCATAGCAATATAGTAATACTTACGAACAAAATATGGCTATCATTTGCTTCCTAAAGTTCATTGGATGATAGGCTTTTATTCAAGGATTTATAGTAAAAATAATTTATTCCCAGTAATGCATTAACTTAATACAGACACCCAAAGCAACTTAACATGTAACATGGCAACGAAATCAAACAATACAAGCTGTGCTAAAAGGGCTAGGTACAAAAGTGTGTTTTAATATGTAACATTGGGATTTATTAGATTACCAGCCTGACATATTACGGTATGATCAAATAGACTCAAAATGTTCGTTTAACTACTGATTTTACTGCTTTAGGCAAGCCTTCTCATGTATTCAGGTAAGTGACTTAGACTTACATGATAAACACTACCACACAACACCATCCAATCATACTCAATAATACAAATGAATAAATGTCTATCTAATTATCATACAATTGTCTGCTACTGTGGCAGCAGCCAGTTGTAGCTTCTATTTTGTGACGTGGAACTCGAACATGAGTATAGTCAAATTTAGAGAGAGTCGTGCATTTCTGCAGTCAGGATGCTTAAAGAACATAGGCAATAATACGATACGCACCGGACACGACAAAAGGATGTGGGTGGACAATAGAAAGTGACCATTGGCGGCCTATCTTGATGACTCTTACTGAAGCATCTGAAGCTTGAAGTAAGCTGATAGAATACAGTTGCAAGTTTGAAGGATGTCGAAGCTAAAAGTGCCCCAAAGCCAGACTGATGTGCACTGAACTTAGCAGTTGCAAATGTCAAAAATATTTGCTTTTCATGGTTTGACTCAAGCAAATACCATGACCACATTGCCATCTTTAGGTTTTATTGGTAGAAATAATTTTGTTACGAAACCGTGCTGACAAAAGTTTCTCTTGCTCTCACACATCTTTTGGAAGTACTTCCATCCTTAAAATGATGTTATGACAAAATTATGAAAACGCCTTATTTTTCTACAACTTATTCACATACTAAATAGGACAAAGTGAAACAATAAATTCTACCCCCTAAAATACTTGTGTGGTATTTTACATAACGTCTATTTGTGTTTTGAGACATTTTGATAGCACTGACACCAAACTATTGCCACAATATCCCCTGCTCATCTGACTGTTTGAAGCTTATATGTTTCTGAAGATCTGACGCCATACAATACTTGTGTAAAAAATGTGGTGCTTTTTCCGGCCCGTAAATGTAATTTCACTTAGACACCTGACTACTAGAGACTACTTCAGCTAGGTGGTGGTACGTTCTCCTATATTTTCAGAGTTTCTTTACGCGAACTCTTACAAAATATTCTGTGAGCTCTGCCTTTCTTCTGAGATCACCCATGTACATTGATATTAATTGCAAGGAAATTGTCTCTTCGTTTCACTTTCCAATTTTAACTAGAAACAGACTAAATGGAATAAGATTCGAATAATAATTGAACGATGCCTATGATATTAGATTTACAGGTCAAACGGATGTTTGTTTTCAAAAACTTTTCAGTATATGGCAGTCATATTGGCGTCGGTTATCATACTATGGTCGACTTTTGCATTATTCAACCATTTCCCTATTTTGAGTGCGGTTAGATTGACCTTTAGGCAAAATCTAAATTAATCTATGCGATTCATGTGTAGGTTTGATTCAACTTGTCTCCAGTGTTTCTTTCATTCCATTATCGCTTAACTAATCTTCTTTTTTATCCTCTCTAATCATCATTTCTTGACCAAAGATAATACATTTTATAAGTAAGTCAGCACACATAACAATATGACTACATTGAAAATATATACAGTGCTTAATACAATTCACAGTATGGATAATATTGTAACAAATATCGAGTATGCGCTTTTGTTAATAGCTCTACAGTTTAAGGATTTATTAGTTATTTTGTTACGTGTTTGATTATGGGAAGTCCTTGCTGAGAATAGTGTTCAGACCGAAATAATTAGCCCATTGCAAGGGGCAAATGTCACGGAGTGAAGTGTTAGTGACTTTCCATGATGCCATGGTTTACTTTAAGTGATATCATGTCAGAACTGCATGAGTGTCCTTGTTGCTCAGTGGTCCCTATTAAAATATAATTGTGTGAATTTACATGATTTATGATTGGATACTGGTAAATTATACAATCGAATAAACGACATGGGACTGTTCCGCCGTGACTTGCGCAGTTTACTGGTGCTATGGTGGTAAACATCGTGCGAAGTTACAGGCGAAATGTGGCTTAAAATCACGACTTGTCTGGCCAAAGGTGAGTAGTAAAAGTAGTTCCCTGTATTAGGCTTTTAAGTTGAATAGTTTCACGGCGTGAAATACTAACGGAAAGTCAAGGATGAGACACCATTTCGTTGTGCTGTTGACAGACACTTGGGACGTTGTCAGATTTGTGGTTATGTATTAATTAGAGAAATATTATTTATAGAATGGACACTTTGGACTTTCCAGTTTACAAGAAGTATCTGTATGGGAGTCTTTGGAATCTGGGGAAACTTAAAACTCCTAGTGGAATTCGCGCCAGGGTTAGACATCGATCGGTCAAGAAACCACTTCGGTTGTTACTATATTGCTTGTATGAACACAATGCAGATATTATACTGGCTTGCACTATATTCAGCTATAAGATTTCACTTGGTCAGTATATTCTTTGACTACGATATCATTTATCCTACCACATCGGTAACTATGGATATATTTCCAAACGATAACATTTACACTTGCAATACATTATATCAGTCATGTTTTGAGGATAAAATAATCGATATTTAATGGCTCTAAGTACATTTTTTGGTCAATGTTCTGATCTCATTATCTGGTTATTGTAAAAATATATATCAGTTATAATCAATGACACCTTTATTTTTATGATTATATCAACATTCGATATTAATCAAGCGTGGAATTAGTTAATGTTTCGACGATATTGTATCATGTGCTCAATGCTTTTGAACAGGTATGTTTGTAAAAATTTCAGTTAGGAATTTTAACTGTAGAAAAACAAATTCCACTGAAATATGTTTCATCAGGTTTGTCAAATCCATGACTAGACAACATTTTATAGTACATATATTTGCTTTTCTCAGGCAATTTTGTACATAATGGCTAATTTTAGTAAATATTTGAAATCACTTGATTGCCTTTTCTTTCTGCCCACACAAAAGGCGCATGCGCATGCGCAAAATTTCATTTCCGTTGCCATGACGTGAAAGGTATGTGCATTAATCAATATGCTCTTAAAGCTCAATAGCATAAGAAGCTGTATAATTTATATAAATGAAATAATTTGTCAAGTTCTAAGATATACATCTCCTTGGATTTCTATACATTCGTATCTACCCTGTAGAAATAACATTTTTTGAGTTTTAAGGGAAAACATTTGTCAGTAGCTGGTATAAATTTAATATTAATTATAAGTATATAATATATTAATTATAAGTATGTAGTTGCCTATAGTTTCATATATTTATAAGAGTTTTTCCTTGACAAAAATATTAAGCAGATGCTAACCATTTATTTAACTGTAAAAAAAAAATTAGCTTATAAAATATGAATTATTTTTAAGCGTTGAAAATTTGCGATTTATGATTTAATAAACATTTAATGAATGCTAAGATTCGCATTTTAAACTAAGTACTACTTGCAATAAGCGTCACGAATAGATGTCTTGTAAAGGTTTGTATTTGTTGGGTTAAATATCTAATAAAGATTTGGTGAATATTAAACATTATGTTCAATGAAATCTTAAGTAGTGAGTTTAATAAAATCTTATTTTTGTGCTTAATTTGTAAAATGATTTGGTAATTCATAGTTTCCCTCGTCATAGCAGGAATATGTGTTTATGTAAATAGTTACTGCTTATGCGCTGTGATAAAATCATTATAACGAGAAAAATAGTAATTTTGCATTCTTTTGAACTTAAAATGTTTTATTTAGAGTTTCCGTTCGGAATGTCTCTAAAATCACGTAAACGTTTGTATGATACTGTTGAGCTGAATCGGTTTTATGCTAGATTGATTGTTCTATGCATACAATATACGTAGCGTTTTGATTTTTTTTCATAATATCTGCCGTAATTTTATTTGAATTAATTTTTTTTTACCAAAGTGAATATGTGTGCAATTTCAACTTGCATCGAAAGATTCTAAAAGGGATCAAAGCAAGTTATGATATGTAGCTTTTACTTGGAAGATATGTACGTTTTCCAACACGTCGTCATAAAAAATAACTGGAGTTAGATTATATTTATATAGTTATTCATTTGCCACAAATTTCAACCAATTTGATGCAACTTCATTAAAAATATGTATAAAGTTTTGCATGCAAGGCGATGGGTTCCATTTACTCGCGGACCTAGTTTAGAAACTCCGTAGAGTACGAATTTAATTTCTTTAACCTGTATATTAAACTCTCTCTCTCTCTAAATATATATATATATATATATATATATATATATATATATATATATATATATATATATATATACCAGACAGAACAGACTGTGCTATCCATAGATTCTGTAGTAGGATCTTGATAATAGTGGGCAGAAATAATAGTTTAATAAAAGCAATACTATCATACAGATTAAAGAAATTAAATTCGTACTCTACTGAGTTTCGAACCCAAGTCCGCGAGTAAATGGCACCCATCGCATTGCCTGCACGCACCAACCTGGGTTCGAACCTCAGTAGAGTACGAATTTAATTTCTCTAACCTGTATGATAGTATTGTTTCTATTAAATTCTCTCTCTCTCCCTCTCTTTCTCTCTCTCTCTCTCTCTCTCTCTCTCTCTCTCTCTCTATATATATATATATATATATATATATATATATATATATATATATATATATATATATATATATATATATATATATATAAAGTGTGTGTGTTTGTTGATTATCATATCCTGCAATCTTTAAAGGTATGTGCTCGCTATCTTTTCTGCACAATTGATTATTTGCACATCACGAGAGAGTTTACTGGGACATACCCATTTCGGTGTAGTTTAATCTAAATATACTGATAACGGGTATATTATGATCCCGCTGGTTGTGGATAGAGGAGACACTTGTGGTTGAAACAGGAAGTTTTATGAAATGTCTTGTACAATCTAACCTCTGAGTTATCCCTCAAATATACAGAGAGGATTCGTCTTATTAGTAGTGGTGAGTAAACATTTAAACTGACAGTAGAATCCTGTAATTTCTTTTCAGAATGATTTTAAAAACGTAACCATTAGATTTCCTTGTATGAACTGCACTGTGTTTCACGGAGCACAATTAATAATTACATACAATGAACATACTATTAGTAAATTTTCCAAATGTATTTTTAAATTATATACTTTTATCATGATAGACAGATAGAAAAAGGATACTCCTTTGTAAAAGAAAAACACCCCATACATATACTTATTTCCAAACTTCACCGCCCATCTAAGGAGAACGTTTTCTTTAGTTATGGTTCTTTTCCTTGGTCCAGTACTAATCATGACCCATTCTTGGTCAGCTCAAACCAATCCAATAGTTTCCTATTACGTGCACCCAATGAACTCATTCAAACGTTACCAATAGTAGATAGTCGGTGAATACTGTCACACCTTTTAACATAAGCCCGGCAGAAAATGATGATAGGCTAAATTCTTTTTAATGTCTTACTTGTGGTTTTCATTGGGGTTTCTTTAGAACCCATGTTAACATGAATTTACTGGTAACCCATAACCAGCGCTGAGCACTTTTAAATATGTGTATTTAATATGACCCTTATGCAATGTACACTGGCATTTTCCGTTTGTGAGTCATATTTATTATTGATCAAATACGAACAATAGTTTCATTAGTATAATTTACCTCAAAAAGAACTTGTACGGATGACTCAGAAGGAATTCATTCAAAGAGATTTCGATACCAAGACATAGAGAAAAAAAAAAACAACATAAACTGATATACTTCTATCTTTACAATCACAGTCTGCTTGTTCAATTTATCAGGCTTCATCTTATTATGTTCACTACACAACTTATAAGATCACGTTGTTCGAATGGTGAGTTTATGGACCTTATTAATACTTGGTTGTATACGGTAATACTTTAAAAATCAGAGTTCCCATTTTGATGACATTTGAACACCAGTCGTTCTTAGTAGTGGAGACCGTCCCAGTCGGTGAATAATCTGTTACACCTTCTAAAATAACCCTATGACCCTTGCTTTAGCACCCTATTTGAAGTGTTGAATGAGTTTTATTTTTATAGAGCCTACTTTAACAGAAACTTATTGATGACGTATTGTCAATACTGAAGACTTTTATTATCGCAATTGATGTTTATCAAATATGACAAAAAATTCATTAGGAGATATAGCGCGATGAAAACATTGTACAGAAGAGTTAATGTAAATACAGTCAAAGATAAGTCCAAAATGAAACATAGTAAAAAAAACATTATAGCTGTCTAATCGAAACACCTTTACCTGTACAATGACTGTGCACCTATTTAATTTATCAGGCTTCCGCTAATGAGTCTAAGCAATTGTTCAGAAAACTGTTGTTAAGTTTGCTGCCTGAGTTGATGGAAGCTAATTATGCCTTTATACCATTTATTCTCCTTCATCAGTACTTTTATATAAATCATAATACCTTTTTATTACATATGATGGAGGCCTATGGTGGTGCAACATTCTTAGTCGTATGTTAAACAAATAATAGGGATAGTTTCAGTTGTGCTACAACACAACGTACAATGTTAGGTGTGCAAAATTAGCCCATCGTTTCTGGGTTACTTGACTTAAGTTCAGCAATAATGAATACACTTTCAGATAAGTATATACGGTTCATATACATGTGCAACAATCAGTCTTTCTCTATCCTGATAGGTCTAAATATTTTAAAGACCTTTTATATTCAAAAACAAAACAACAAACAAAGAATACACATACACGATTTAAGAACAATACCATCTGAACGTATCTTCACAGGCTGATTCTATTCCTGTTATGTATGCGCTTTGTTTGAAACAAATGATAATCAACAACAGTAAATAGGGTTTCTTTTATAATTCAGGGAGTCGATTAATCATCATTGTTAGTTTGTTAAACAAACAGTTGCAATTAGAAGAAATGAACTTTGTTTGCAAATTCAAATTTATAACATGAAAACTGATAATATTGACTTTTTAAGGCATTCTTACGTATTCACTTAGTTTAATTCGTATTTTGTATTATACTCATTGCACGAGTTTACGTTCAAATGCAACTCGACAAACTTGTGCGAGACACTAACATAGATACATATTATTTCAACATCAGTATAAAATGCAGGTAAAATCTCATTATGCATGCTAAACAAAATATCACTTACATAAACTAACTAGAAAGAATCCTTTGTTATGCGTATTTAGTAAGATTGAATTATTTATTGTGAGGTTACGTTGAATTTAGTTAAATTTCAGTTGTACTGAGATACCTTTTGCTTAGCGGACAATTCATTCTACAAACCATCTCGACTTTAATGAAACATCTTTGACAATTTTAATCCACACAGAAGATACATATGCATATAAATCACTAGTTAATTATTTTAATTTTTATTTCATTATATGGTATTACAATGTAAGACTTATCTTGGACTTTATCCAAAATTACGTTTATTTTATACCTGGCCTGTAATGTTGAATTTGGGTTTGTTGTAAAAATGTTTATCTATAAATCTGTATTGAACTTCGGAAATTTATTAAGAATTGACGGGATTACTTGTTGTTTACTATAAATCTGACATAATTTTAGTACCATTTTTCTAATTATAACAAACATTCATTTTGTATAAAATATGAATTTTCAACAAGTTTATTTTCCATTATGCAATAGTTTCTTTTTAGAAAATGTGAATTGTAATCTGCGGTCAGGTGGAAAACTATAAAATCTTGTTACTGAAGACATTGTTCATTCGTCTTTTTAAAAATGCAGAAATAATTGTATTATTGTTTTGTTTAGTAGTTCATTTGGTCTGGAATTTATTCCTTCAAATTATTCAATCCAAGTAATTTTTCAAGGAAAAAAGAACGTGTTCATTAAAAAAGTAATATTCTTTGACACAGATATTCATTGTGATTTATAGTGAATTTAAACCAGAAATTATATTTCCTGTTTTTGAACAAATAACTGTTTGTACAACTTCAAAACACCGGCCACTGCAGACATATTAACACTTTTAGAGTTGATTGAAATTTAGATTTCCACTAAAGTTTAATTCAGAACTTTAATTACAAGGTTTTTTAGTCTTAACGTCTATGATTTTTTGTGTGGATTTAATTGACATTGCCGTAAGTTCTATTTTTCAATTTTACATTGCAATGTATCGAAATAAATTATTAGCTGAATATTATAAAGCGTTGCTTTCCACATTTCTATATTTAGAGCATAGGTCAATTAGAAAACAACACAAATGTATACCTAAAGTAGAAAAAGTTTATCACACTATAACTATACTTAAAATCCGCGTGTTGTCTCCGATCTCCTCTCCACGCGCCCATGTAGCACGACTACTGATAAGCACTCTGAATAAGCGCAAATTGCAGCTAATTCCAGGTAATACTAGCCCCGATATAACAAATTATATAATCACAAGCAGGCAAGACTTTAGACAGGAAACGATGATAAAATATGAAGAATGAAGAACTATGATTTTAATGTTAGATGACTGTGGTAGCGCATTCATTTTACAAGATTGATTTTGATATTTACTTCACTTACAAAAAGTATATGTAATTTCAGATGAAAATTGTTAGTCAAAATTCCAAAGAAAGGAAATAAATTATTTCATATGCTCAATGCCATCTGTGCCAAATCTATTATGTACATTGATAAAAGGTCAGTAATTTAATTTCCGTAGAATCTTTAAGCTTTATATACAGCTATTGTTTTCTTGCTTGATCAATAGCTGTGGCTAGTTTCAAAGTTTGACCTCAATTTGAAAATGATTCGAAAAGTCAACAGTGATTTAAATAACGATTTATTCAAATAAATAACGATGCATTCGGTACAATCAAAGAACATTTAAAGCAGAAACCAAACGTTGAAAAATCTGCCGATATTTTCTTTCAAATAATAGAATGTCGCGATGGGGGCAACAAATAACGATGACGTAGATTAGCTAGTTTGGGGTAACATTTAAAAAATAAAATTTGCCAATTCAATTAATAGAGACGTACTCAAGTACAGTAAGCCCAAATACAAACGTGGTGACAAAATGACACTTCTCGTGACTTCATCAAAAATTGTATCTAAATAGATATCAAGTTTACTATGCCGGTCGCTATGCAATGGAGAACAGTTTATGATAGTTTTCAGCCATAAAACGTCTGTCATTTATCAATCAAAAATGAAATGTTTTCTTAATAATAAATTGGGAACGATCTTCAGTCCATTCTAAAATTTAAACAATTTTCTAAATTTGTGGCACGTGAAATCTCTTGTTTTAGTCACTGGTAATGGTATTGACTTTTGTTTAAATGAGTGTGTATGTTTTTTTGTCTTGACGCTTAAGTACATATCTATTTCACTATTACCACTCTGAAATAAATATATACTCTCATGCTATTCTGTATAGAATAAATGCAGATGTTACCGACATGCGCAAAGATCAATATTTACATATTCATCGTCGTGTATTCTGATATTCAAGATGTTGATGATACACCTCTTCTCTGATACTGTTGAGAGCATCCTTTAAACGGAAAGAAACAGTCAAATAATATGCAATTACTCTAAGAATGTTAAACTGGTGCTGTTCAAGACAGCCTTTTATGTTGTTAATTGGATGAAGAATAACTCTTTCTTTATCATTTGTGGAATTTAAAAAATCAAATATGTCAGATTCTATAAATTCCATTTTGACTATTTTGCTAGTGAAACTAAAAAACGTAGGTTTAGGGAAGGGGATTTGCGATGTCTAAATGTTACACGCAGAGTAATCTGAACATTTGAAGTATGCTTCAAATATTCAACTTATATACTTTTCTTCGCTATTATATTTGTTATCATGACTTTGTTGACTTCTTTGACTGTTCCTACGTCGTAAAACCATTGCTTTTTAAAACTTTTGTTATTGTAATTTCATTGAAAACACCACTGGAATTCAATTGGAACATTACACTTTTGAACTTATGATAAATCTTGTATGACTGTATGGGATTTAATTCTCATTACGGTAAGTTCATTCTAAATTTTCATTTTGTATTCTAGGGAAATGCAACATTTGTTGCATTTTACAAAACGTATTGATTTGCATTTCTTTTTGTTACTTATTTTAATATTATTGAGTCATAGTAAACAAAATGGGGCTTGTCTGTAATATAAGTTCTTTAAAATGTTTCAGGCAAATAAAACTCTTCTATCCACCATTAAATATTTTCAACCAAAGAATTAAGGATGTTATCACCCGTATATACATCTCTGAATTTTCTCTCAACTGACTGCTCATTGCAGAAACAAATAGTCTAAAAAACTAAAACGCTATGGTCAAGAACTAATGTAATGGGTAAATTCAAATTCCAACTTCACAAAAAATCTTTAGAAAATTATATTTACGTCTTACCTACAGCCAATAGTATCGTTGTTTGGGACAATTGTGCGTTACTCGCGAAAATGGAACTCTAGAATACAAAATATTGACAGGCCTAACGCAATTGGTACCTAATGAAGCAGATCACAAAATAATAAGATGGGAAATTCTTAAATCTATAGTCCAAAGCAACAACTTATAGTCTTATATAAAATTACAACAAGTTCAAGACATCTCAATCTCGAATACATGTTACCACCATCTGTTGGTGATATCATTCGCTATAACTAAAGTAATGTTGTCAATTTCCAATTATCACAGGTTAGAACAAAACTTTATTTCAACTCTTTCATAATGCTATGACTATATGGTCAAAACTAAGTAACAGAACGAAGCAAAACCAACAAGTTCAAAGCTTAACAAAAGTATATAATTATCAAAGTTGCAAATGACAACGTGAGAGGAACATTCAATATTATGAAATGAATCTAAAATAATCTTACGGTCCATACGTTTAAAAGATCCTTATAAAATTCAGAACAGGAAATGTATCGGTCCGCCAAGATTCGTCACATTGTCAGACAGGCGTTGTCCAGAGATCCTTTGAGTAATTTATTATAATTCCTAACAATAAGCTCTTTATGATTCCAATTAACAGTTCAAATACTGTTTTGTAGGAAATATATGTAAATGCAACCCAAAACACGTCTGCAGATTTTATGTTAAAACAGGAACACAAGAAATAAGAATGACTCAAAAAAAGAATGAATCGGATTGCTCATTTCTCTCTTCATATACACCTTTTATTACGAGCATGTCACAAAATATGTCCACGTGACCGATCTTACCTCTCATGCTAATATTTTACAATACCTAATCCACTAAGATTTAACCTAATTCTTCTCAGATACCGCATGATCCATCTATCCAGTGGGAAAAAAGCCGAATCTCGTATACATGTTTGCTAATAATTATGTAAGACGTATGTAAGAATCTACTTATAGATCCTACTAAAGCTTTTCTTCAGTATTTCTAAAACAGACCCCAGTCACGCAGGCAAAAAATAAAACATTAAATACCCGCAACTCTAATATTCTTATACAAATGTATTGGAGTAAAAGAAAATTTTAAATTAATCATTCCCGATGGAGACCAAATTACCCTTTTCTTGATCAACATTTATTTACAAAGAATATCATGAGATTACTGCCTTTTAGATCTCTGGAAAGTACACAACACTAATCCAGCCAACTTTTTCAATTCAAAATACCATACACTAATTTAAATTAGATAACCTTTTGTGGTTTAAAACACTTTCCTATGAATGGTACATTCGTAGTTTCAACGCCGTTCATAAATGAATTGAAAGTGGAAAAGATTAACTTATGCGTACATATTACTGTCTCATATGCACTAGAACGAATTACACAAAGATTACAACATCAATTTACCCTATTTTTTTAAAAAAAACATTCGACATCTCCTTCTTAACGACTGGCTCTGCCATTTATTCTTATATATTTGCAATATTTGGATCATTAAAGGATCAGACGATTGCAAGCCATTTGCTTTTATCCTAATCCATTACATTATATATTGCTACTCATCTAAGCTGCAATTACACATTTATGAAATAAAATATGCTTCAGCTAACACATGTTTTGTGTTAGGTGATTTGTTGCTGTTGGTGAAGACTGTGATTAATTACCCAAAATCGCTTAAACATTTTAGAGATCTGGTAAGCAGATACAAACATCGTTTTATCATTTTGATGTACATTGGATGAGTGCTTATTGCTAATGTCGTTATATAATACAAATATGTTTTAAGACACAGTGGGATAACAGCTTTATATTTTGACTAAATGTTTCCTATAGCTCTCTTCGCAATGCCTATTAAATAACAGCTGTACTGGAGGTTAGTGAACTTGTCAAATTTGTTTTAAATTGCATCCCATATTCATTTCTATGAGAATACATTTGTTTTTGTGAAGTTATTTTAAATTCTCCATCTTTAAGTGTTTTCGGTTGTTGCACTGTAATTCTAATTAATTTACAAAGAAATATGAGATAGCATAAATAAATTCTAGTGAGGATAAAGCCTAGTTATAGGAATAATGCACAATAAATGTGTGAAACAACTGAAGATCAGAAGAAAGAATATATTACACAAATAATGAAGAATATTAAATAAGCATGAAAATTTAGCAACAATGGCACAAATTATACAAGAATTTACTATTTAAGAATTATGATTCATGATAGTCAAAACGGAATATTAAATCAGACACAAAACTCAAAATACTTGGTATTCCAAAAATCTCTAGTAAATTATTACGCTTTACAGAACCCTAAGGATTGAAGACGATTAATTTAAAGTGCATGTGTCTCGCCCACTCTGTCTTAGAAAATATTTTCAATAGTAAAACTAGGTATAGGATTAACAATGTTGACCGAATATGCTTAGTAGTCTTCTTTATAGATCAATGTTATTAAATTGTTATCAAACTACTACCTAATGCTTTTAGAAATTGTTTGAATCATAAGGTATTATTGCATGCATTGAAATTACAGATGGTAAAGATTCTATACATGATTCATTTTCTAGTTACCATGCCTTGGTTGCACCAAATTTGAGGGAAGATTAGTTGTCTGCATTCATTCATCAATATGTGTGTGATTTTCATTACTCCGGATATCGTTAAAAGCCTCATGGACAACATTGTAATCTATTAGAGTGTATCATTTTCTGTGTTTAGGCACTAACAATTAAAGGCCCTAATCTTTGATAAATTTGATAATCTCTTATCCTTTTAGTGTACATAATTTTACTATTACCCGTTTTAATGTGGTCCTTCTCTTTCTTCTTCATTGGTTTGATTTATACGTTTAAATTTTGCAAGTTTTCTCCTTGCTGTTGTTTTACTTTTTGTTTTGTGGTTTTCTGTTTATTTGTTTGCTTGCTTGCTTTTCGTTTTGTTTGTTTTTGTTTATTTGTTTATTTGTTTTGATTGTTTGTTAATTTTCTTGTTTATTCCATTTTTTGGTTATCACACTGAATATTTAATTCCGTACAAGAGGAGGTTCTTTTCAAAACCTTTGCATACATATACATATAGATATTGATACAAAATTCTATTTGTTCGAAGTAACACAGGAATGAGTGAAGCCAACAAGCCAACGGGATTAATTATGCAAATTAGTCCGCGTCATGTTATCTATTATCAAATCACTCTCGAAACTCAAATAACAAGTATCACAATGCAACTTTCAGACCAATCGGGTAAACAAATAGAACTTAACAAAAAAATTGTCACGCATTATTTGCAGAATGATCAATGCTGTGAGCCTATATTTTATAGACGAAGATGAGACGAGGAAACGTTTATGTAAGAAAATGATTGATAGATTGTGTGAGACATTTTACTAAAATTGAAGAGAATATACCAGTAATTGCTCGTAAAGTAGCACCAATTGCACTTGACGCAGGTAAAGCTTTGTGAAGGGGGAAAATTCGGCGGTCACTACAGTAGGACAAAAACATCGCAGATAAGATTAGAGGCTCTTCCGCATCGGAAATAAAACGAACGCTATCATATATTCATCCAACAGCGAAAAAAAACGAGATATGATAGATGCAACAAAAACTTATTATCACCACTTGGTGAAGAAATAGATCGTGAACTTGTAAAGAAAACAACGCCGACGCCCCTCACTGCCTTTTAGTCGCTGACGACAATTTTATGTGCCCGGTGACAAAGCCGTTGAATTTTTATGTAGCGATCATAAAATTGTGTCGGCTAACAATCATCTTGATCTTGCGTAAGAATACGATACTGATGACTTCGTAACGGAGTTCGAATACGTCGAGTATATGCACGAAAACTCGAACCAAGCCAATAAAGCTGGGATAAGAACATTAAATACACGCGATGTGGACGTGTTTCTACTGCCGCATAAGGCAGTGCTAGAAATGCGAGACCAAATATTAACTGCGATGGGTGGTGATTTTGCAACTTGTGATTTATTTTCTAGTTACCACACCTTGGTTGCATCAAATTTGAGGGAAGATTAGTTGTCTTCATTAATGCATCAATATGTGTGTGATTTTCATTACTCCTGATATGGTTAAAAGCCTCATAGACAACATTGTAATCTATTAGAGTGTATCATTTTTCTGTGTTTAGGCACTAACAATTAAAGGCCCATATATTTGATAAATTTGATAATCCCTTATCGTTTCAAGTGTAATAAATTTCGCTATTATCCGTTTTGATTTGGTCCTTCTCTTTCTTTTTCATTGGTTTGATTTATACGTTTTAATTTTGCAAGTTTTCTCCTTGCTGTTTTCTTGTTATCTCTTTGTTTTGTTGTTTTCTGTTTATTTGGTTGCTTGCTTGCATTTCTTTTTGTTTGTTTGGTTTTTCTTGTTTATTTGTTTATTTGTTTTGATTGTTTGTTAGTTTTCTTGTTTTTCCATGTTTTGGTTATCTCACTGGATATTTAATTCCGTACAAGAACAGGCTTTTTCAAACCCGTTGCATATATATATATATATATATATATATATATATATATATATATATATATATATATATATATATATATATATATTGATACAAAATTCTATTTGTTCAAAGTAACACAGTAGTATAAGAAAAGGCTGATTTCATCGCAAAGACCCCTCTCCACACACCCTCCAGACCTCCAAACAAATACAAAATTACCACTTCTCTCTGTCCTAAACTCTCACCCCCAATGATATACACATACACTTGTAAAGCAGATCCTAGCTCATAACATGTATACCTTACTTGGTAACATCAGTTATCTAATCAATATCATCTATAGAACCAGCCAAGCTAGAACATGTATACCTTACTTGATAACATCTGCTACCTAATCAATATCATCGTATAGAGCATAGTCAAGTTTTAAAAACCCAACCCCTACACAAAATCCAAAGTCAAATATTCTTTATCTACACAAAAACTTGTTAAGTGGCAGATGTATTTTTTAAGGAAAAGTAAGATGTGACCCCAAATATCTTTTTCTCACACCCTCCAATCCTTCAGACAAATGTAAATTACCTCTATGAGAGACCTTAAAAACCCAACCCCTACACAAAATCTAAAGTCTATAACTATATAAAAGGCAGTGCGGTAATTTAATCAATAATCACGCTAAGATTCAAGCTATAGTACACCTGTTGCAAAATACCTAGGTAACGTAATCAATAATTGCGCGAATAACTAAGTTATGTAACAGATGTTAATAATTCTATGGAGACCGAGCCAAGTAAAATGTTTTAGTAATGTTGTATACGTCATACGGAGATCGCGTGATTAGAAGGAATGTTCTTGACTAAGGAAATACTGTAATGCTCATGCGTGATTGGAAGTTTCTGGGAAATGAAATAATATAATGAGCATGCGTAAACGCCTGTGTAAAAGGCAGGTACACGTATAATCACGCAGTTTGAGGGAGCGCTTCATCAGACAACAGCTATACTGAGATCTTGTTAACACCCAAACAAATTAAACTACGCGTTTTTGAAAAGGTAAGTAAATTATTAAGTTTAGATAAACTTTTATATTATATCATACTTCTTTTGATAATATTTTTCATATTTGCTAACCCTCATTGGTAAAATATCTGTTAACATACTATCAATAATATGGAACTTGCGTATTAAATCGTCCATATTATATTTTATACCACGCAAGTAAGATAGTATCTGATCGAGTAATTTTTTATAGGTGATACTAGCCGCTTGGCAATTTTTTTTGTTGTATGTCTAGGTTCAACTCTTTTACACGCTGTTGAAAGAGAGACACCAATGCCAGATATGATTAACAAAAAGGGATTTAATGATAACCCACTTGAAATTATACCAGAACTGGTCATTAGCAAGGGTAGATATGATATTACTCGAAGGATCTTGTTGTAGTATTTGTAACATTTTTTCAGGCACCAAAGTTTTTACGATAATATTTATAGTATTGCATTAATGCGACAACCTCCTGTCCTGGAATATCTTTTGAAATATGATTAAAATCAACTATACTTTTTTTTCATTATAATATTAGTTCACATAGTCTCATGTTAGGTTAAATAGTTTAAATAGAAGGTGATCACGGTGTTTCAGCTATAAATTCCAAACACCACCGATAAGAGGCATTTGTTAAATTTTTATCAGCTGGATCAAGGAAAACTCTTCTTCAGCATTTTGTTAAATACTATTGCTACAATTCCAGAGAAAATATCAGTTGAGTGACGCTATAGATATCTGGTGTATATACTAAACTTTGCACCGCTAAAGACTGACAATCTATACACTCCGGTAACTTCTGCAATATGCTTGATAGACTTGTTTTGTCTCGTCCATTCACCAAATACAGCATCAACATTATACACAATATTTTTAATCTGCTTGTGAGGAATTTTAATCATACTTGTTTTCTCAACAATACTAGGAATTCCACTAATAATATCATTGAGTTTTATGTTAATATAATTGAGGTTTGCTTTAATATTAGCGAGTGTAATGTCAACAATGTCAAACTTAACCAGTTTTTTGTGTAGTTAAAGAATATTTGACTTTGGATTTTGGTTGGGTTTTTAAATCTTGACTTGCTCTATACGATGATATTGATTAGGTAGCAGATATTATCAAGTAAGGTATACATGTTCTAGCTTGGCTGGTTCTATAGATGATATTGATTAGATAACTGATGTTACCAAGTAAGGTATACGTGCTATGAGCTAGGATCTGCTTTACAAGTGTATGTGTATATCATTGGGGGTGAGAGTTTAGGACAGAGAGAAGTGGTAATTTTGTATTTGTTTGGAGGTCTGGAGGGTGTGGGGAGAGAGGTCCTTGGGATGAAATCAGCCTTTTCTTATACTACTAACACAGGAAAGAGTGACTCCAACAAGCCATCAGGATCAATCATGCAAATTAGTCCGCGTCATATTATTTTTTATCATATTACTCTCGTGTTTCTACTGCCGAATAAGGCAGTGTTAGAAGTGTGAAGCCAAATATTAACTGCGATAGGAAGTGATATGGCAGCTGGTGTAGAAATTGCACTTATCAACAACGGTTGGAGATTGTTTAAAACTGCAGGATATCAACTGGCTAGTCAAATCGTAGAATATATGTCAATGCAATAGATCAATTTATCCAGATTAATTTAGATCTGGGGCTACAAACAAGTTTCTGATTTAAAGATAACAAGTTCGGGATAGCTGTTTCGAGTAAGTTTCGTAACTGTGCTGGTAATCATGCTGCAGATAACAATAACCCCTGATAATGCAGCTGATGATGTTGGAGACGACATAGTGATCACAAGAATAAGACAACATTAATAAAACGAGGGATTTTCTCTATGAAAAGCGTTTTCCGCAGGATCTCGCTAAAACGATGGAACACGAATCGTTATTGACCGCTTACACAAAATATATGTACTTCCAGAACAGGATTTATCAAATGGCAATTCCTAATGAAACGCATTACACGTGGCGTCTGGCAACCATGCATAGCGAATAACTACCGCGAAACTTGCTTGCGTATTCCAAAGACATGCACATAGTAATGATCAAGAAATGAACAACTCCGTATTTGATAAACCCGACATTGGACTAATATTTGTGAGTCATTTCCAAACAATATCACGAACGGGACATCAAATACAATTTTACCGTGACAGCCACCATAAACAGTAGCAGCAGGGCGGGTGAACCCTACAAATATTTGCGACAAAATCGATTAAAGCCTCAGAATGCCCAATGGAGCCTTCCTACAAAATCTCATATTTCAACCAAAAAAAAAATAAAGACCCCATTTACAATGGAGCCTAAGCGATTTTGTCGTAAATATGTTGTCATAACCACCCTCAAATTGCTGCCAATAATTGCTATCATTGTTGTCATAGCCCTCCCTGCTGCTAGGAGGATTTCAGGGTTAATACAAATGATTTAACCGAATATTTGTTAGCTTTTCACAAACAGACTAATCGATAATACTTCACCACGAAGATCAATTAAATTATTAGACTGATCGGTGAGTGTAAACTTAATTCTAGTTAGCGAATCATTTTGACATTGCATATAGATTGGATTAGTCGGATTCTCAACAATTAAAAATCTTGGAGGAGCTGTCGGCGCAAATGAATAAAGAATGTAACCTTGTCGGGCTTTATTTGATTGCTCGAGATTAATTTGATAGCTTCCTTCGATTACATCACACGTTAAATTAAGCGCGATCACCGATGAAATGTCCACATTGTTCGGTGCGATATGTCTACCGTCGCCGTTTTGAGAATTATTGTGAGTCAATATAGTTGGTTTGGGTTGTTTATTTTCCCATTCGTCATGGATTATTCTGAACCCCTCGTCGATGGCCGCTCTGAGATCTCTCTTCAATTCTGGTATGTTATATACTGGTAGTTTAAAAGTTGGAATATCTTCAACGCTGATTTTATATTTCTCTGCAACAAATTTACTTAATTCAGGATCACCTGTTATTTCTTGAATGGTTCGAGAATGATATTTTTCTGCGTCATCGATAATTTTATTACATGTAGCTACCACGCTGATGAATTCGTCTTTAGTGAGAGAACCAGATCTTAGAGATACTAACAATAACGAAAGATCATTATTTATCGCTGTGAATCTATCAGTAATTCGACGTTCATCTAACTCCTCATTAAACTTTTCATTCAACTCTTTCTTCAATTTCTCCTTCACCTTTTCATCCCTCTCTTTCACCAATTTCTCTATCTGCGCCTTCATGATCTTTAAAGTGCCAGTCGCGATCCCCTCACGAATCGCCTTGCTAAGGAGATTAGAAGATATACTCCTGCGATCTCTATTACCTTCTACTGGATTCTCGGATGCTATCTTATCAGTGATATAATCAGATTTTACCGGCTCGGGTATGGAAGTGCTAGCATTTCTATCAGGTGGATCTTCGGGCCATCGTAATACTGTTCTTATTGAACTGTTATAAATATCTACAACATACCCAGGAGAGCCTATTTCAATTGCAGATGATAGTGTTGGTTCATGAACTGTTATCGCAATTTTTGATTCCCTTCTAATAAAAGATTTTATTCTACGTTGTAATTCATTATTAATTTGCTCAATTTGATAGGACCCAGTTGGTATTGAAACAACGTTCCAATATGGAGTGTCATCTTTTTTATTCCTATACGCAAACACCAGAGAATTATTATTACTGAAACAGGGGAAGGGAAATTCACACTGAATTCAGGGTTTGATGACGATATTGATATCATGCTTGTTTTCCGCGGAGTGGTATTTTCTGCTATCCGCTGAGGTAGTGGAATCTCTTGCGACATTATTATTATTATTTACAATGTCTAATTTCGCAATAGATGAAAAAACGCTAGCGTTTTTAATCGCAGTATCATAAATACGTACCATCGCGGAGAACTCGTCTTCGGTAATTATCGTATCATTAATCGATGACGACATCAACGAGGACAATTGTGAGTAACCGTTAGATACTCTTTGATGTTTTACTGTATAATCGTTAAGTATTTCTTGAGAACACGATGACATTTTTTTAGTAATAGCATTTGCAATCCCAGCAAATGTTGTCACCGCGGAAATAGCAATTGGGACAGCAATCGGAGCTACCATTGTTACTGAAGATAGTATAATACCAGCACCGGCCATTATACCAGATACCGAGTATACTGTAACATCAATCGCGGTAATTCTCCTGCGATATTTTTTAATTTTTATTTCATACTCATCAATGAGTGTTTTGAGTTTTGTTAAAAACTCTTTGACGGTATCATAGCGATATTGCGATGACGGAATCATATTATTTTAAAACCTCAAGTGGTTTCTAATTGTTAAAAATTCTAATTCAGATCAGCTACAAACTCCATGTACCATACAAATGATATCTTATTTAAATTAGGATCAGTGCTTTTTATTGTAAACCGTTTGTATTCACCCACGTCAATAGTCGTTGAAATCACGTTCTTGTATCCATATGAAGTCGATGATAATATATTAAACTGATTCAGTGACACTATTGTTAATCGATAAATACCCTTGTTTGACACAGAGAGAGTTATTGTATTCTTTTTAGGTTCCCAATCTAATGATCTAGAGAGAACTGTGTATACCATATTTATGATATTCTTCTCATGAGGAATCTTTATTTTTTCAAGTAGCGGAAGATTGTTTTTGAACGTTGTAATATCCGTGTTGATTGCTTCCAATTGCCGATTAATCGCTGGTATTTCTTCGATGAATTTTTTAATATCCGGAAGTTTGATATCTAGTTTATCAAGTGGACCTCCCATAAATTTATCAACAATGTTTTTATGAAATGTTGAAAATTGTTTTACGTGTTCTTCAAATCTTGATTCAAGTGTTGCAAATTCCAACATAGATGTTTTTATCTCTGCAATATTCGGTGTGGTTACTGGTGGATTTCCAAGGCATTCTAGCAGCTGTTTGTCGATTTTGTCTACGACTGACTTTTGTAATTCATAGAATTTATTGAATTTAGCTTTATGATTGTTATATTCATCATTGAGTGATTTTAACGCGTTTGCTGTGCTATCTACTGTTGTTAGTTTATCCGTGATCGTCGAAACAAATACCCCGGGTTTGAGTTTTCCATCGTTTGAATATAACGCTATTGTATTTTCAACGACGTCACGTCTTCGTATTAAGATATCATCCAGTGACACATAACTAGATTTCAATTTGCCCTGGCGATCTTGAAATACAACTATTTCCCCAGAATCTACACTTGACAAGTTTAATGTCTCGGCGATTTCATCTTCGATTATTTTGTTTACATCTTCGACAGCGAATTTACTATCGGTTTCTGTTTTTTTTTTACTCTGATAGAGGTCGTCCCCAAATATCAATCATTATACGAAAACGTTAATGTTTTTCTAAATAATGTCTAATTTATGAAAACGCCAGCGTTTTTGCCATTGCCCGCTGGTATATTCATTAACAACAACTTGTGGTGGTTTTCTTGGAAATCTAGATATCTCTGCAAGGACGTTTAATACTTCACGACCGCATATCGGTGGATCATTTAACTGTTGTGTTGGTAGCGTGGAATAAAAAATTGGAGCCATCGATGACTTTGTTATTGTAGATACATATCGCATAAATTCTTTTGGTGGAGCTAATCCATATGAATCAAAATAAACAACTCCACGTGGATCAATTGCATATTTGACCCAATGAGTTCCTTCTCCGCTGCTGTTATCAAGATTGATAATATCCGTTTCATTTTTCATTGGTTTTGACGGTAATTGATCTCTCATGAAAACTCCTCTAAAGTTTTTTTTATTGATAACGATTTTACAGCATCAATTAAATCAAAATTGGACATTGGTGAAAATCCAAGGGATCTTTCCAGTAATAAGCCGTTCCTGGTATTCTTAGGCCCGCGCCCTTGTACCAATTGTGTGGGGTTTCTGGTAGTCTTAAACCCTTTCCCTTTTTTATAGCCATTTCCAGTAGCTTTTTTCAGGGCCATTCCTGCAGCAGTACCAACGGCTCCTAACGCTGCCGCCTTCACAACCGCTGGGGCAGCCACTTCAATCAATGCTGGAATAGCAGCTAACAGCGGGAATATACCACCTGATTTTATCATACTGGCGATTGCTGCTTTCGAAAAATCAATTTGAACTCCTCGTTTGTTCTTTAGCGCATCATTGAAATGTTTTATTTGACGATCTGTCAATGATAATTTATGCGCACCACCGGACATTTGAGTGGGTTTCAGCGATATTGTGGTTCCACATTCTTTAGACGACTTTGATTTCAATTTTTTGACCTGACCATCAGTCAACTGGACATTAACAATACTATATGTCATTCTATTCTACAACGTAATTTACACTTTTAGTTGATCTTATTGTGAAAATCCTATGGATTTTATAACTACATGTTTTCCACTGGTGCATCAATAAGTCTCATTCGTCCGCCAACTCCTTCTAACAACATTGATTTATCACTGAAAATGACAGCAACTGCTTTATAATCAGCTATACCAGCAGGGCGTTGTATCCGAGCTTGGAAGTATATATCAACAACAGATTGTCTCATCATGTCAAGATGTTCCAATGAAAAGTAATAAATCGGATAGTGTTTTTCAAAAATCAATTTGCGATATTTTCAAACCAGTATCAACATTTTGATCACGACCCATAAACGACAATATTCTATGATATACACGTGCTATGTTGTTGTTATTATAATCAAGCTGTACAATCTCTGCTGGCTCTTGTTGTCCGTTTATTCTCAACGAAACTTCACTTACTCCTAATTTATCAAATATCATATGACTGGATAATTGACGACCTACTCGATTTGCATCCTGTAACGCTATAAAGATATGACGTGGAGCTGAAAAACCTTGTTTTGATGCTAAGTGCCATGTAAGTTTGCCATTTATATTATCCTGCTTCGTATCAGTCGTTGTTGTTAGCCAACTTAGCAATAATTTTCCACCTGTGTCCATAAACGATAGTAATTGTTGCTCTATTGCGACTGATGGAGTCAATACTGCTATCCATAGAACCAATTTGTTTAAAATGACTTTACCATTATCAACACCATCAGCACGCCAGATTGCATCATTGTCATTCTCCTTTCGCACTAACATGACTGTATCCTTTGCTCCATAGATGACTTTTCTGACATTTTTACAGAATCCGAATATGTGATGTAACGGAATTGCACATGAAAACCGTCGATGCTGTCCTTTCAATGCTCCCTTTCGTGTTGCAAATCCTAGATTGAAATTATCATTGACCCTTTTTAAAATGTCGAATTCAGCGGCTGGTCTATCTTCACGGTCTAGATTATCTGCGAGTTGTTGATCAGCTTCTGCAGTAGCTCTCGCAGTTCGTACTTTAATAAATTGAATATGGTTAGCATGATCAGAAGTATCCTTAGCAAACATCATAGACGGACCAGCAGACCTTGTATAATCATCAGAATATCTCGCAAGTCCGATTATTGTTGTTGCAATATCAACATCTTGTTCTATTGATTCAATTTCTTTTCCATCAATGATATATCTTGCACTGTTAAATAGCGCCATAATGTCATCATTTACGAAACCAACTCGGATATTTGGGCTATCCCCATATGGTGTATCAGCTGCAACATTTGTTACAAGCTATCCTTCTACTTCAATAAACGCCTCACACGGCAAAAAGTATCTACTTGTATCTTGAACTTGAAGTTCAACTCTCCCCCGTTGATTAGGCTCTCTTGCAGGATAGGCATAATACTGATAGTTAATTTTAGAATCATCTTTATTCACCGGTGCTGCCATATCAAACGCTGGATCAGCGATTTTTTTAAATGCCATTTATATTAAAACACTATCGTTTTTCTAAATGTAGTAATGCTAGCAATTTCTACTATCATTTTATTTTTTGTCTGAAATTTTTACGATTTCCTCCAAGACCGCTTCCCGCTATCATACTTGCAATATTACTACTATCTGGTGAAGTCGTTGCGAATGATGCCAGTTTTTGTTCCACTGCGTTATTTATCACTTTACTGACATTTGTAGGCATCATTGTTG
>JAEAOA010002101.1:0-22500 GCA_016746295.1 Potamilus streckersoni
TATTTTGACACTTCTGTGTAATTATTTGCTGTTGAGTACTTATTTATTTCAAGGACGTATGTTCATTTATCTGTATTTGAAAAGAAGGAATATGACACAGACCTATCTGGTTTAGCTAGTTCATCTATCAATATTTTTAAACAGGGTAGAAATAAAGATTTCAAAACTGGGAAGAAAGTGGCAGCGGCATTTTATCCCTGTCTCATAACTATATTAACTGACGGATGTCCCTCTCATTTTGCAGACTGTAAAATGCCACCGAATGAGACCAAATTTACAAAGTCCATTACTGCCAATGTTAAACTCACACACCCCACTGCAAAAAAACAAAAAGAAACCAATATTATCACGATGTTTGTAATACTTAACCTACTATACAGTCTCTCTGAGAATATTTTCAGTACTTTTCCGAAGATTCGAAATACTTACGTAAATGTTCATAACAGATCATTGCGAACATTCGCTATACGTTAAGAAAATCTTTTCCCGGTAATTTTGCGAATCTTCTCAAATATTTGTGTCAGAGTGTTTACTATGATTGTCTATATGCATTTATTTACATATACATGTAGATTTATTTCTGTATGCATGAATAACTGTCTCGATTTATCTCTTGTAATCTATCTCTATGTATCACTGTACTTGAATATGTGGTATTTGTGATTAGGTGCGTTAAGTTCATTAGTAAATCATGTATAATCAAACAATGATCGTATAATACACACGCTCTCTCTCTCTCTCTCTCTCTCTCTCTCTCTCTCTCTCTCTCTCTCTCTCTCTCTCTCTCTCTCTCTCACACACACACACACACACACACACACACACATACATACATACATACATACATACATACATACATACATACATACATACATACATACATACATACATACATACATACATACATACATACATACATACATACATACCGAGCCGGTAGCCTAAGTGCAGGTTTTGGTGAATCTATCAAAGAGGAACTCAGTTGAAGGATTCTCAGGGGACTATACATACAACAGTTTTCAGGGTTTGGCTAATCCATCACAGAGGAGCTTTCCCTCTTTTACGTTGGTCCAGCCGGGCTCGCCCTTGTAGGCCAGGTGATAGAATAATATAATTCATTCACTGGTCAATATAAATTAATTCGCTGACGTGGGAAAGGTAGCAATTAAACATACAACAGATAAAACATACCAGTAGAAATAGAAGAAAGAAAGGAAATCCACAAACAAAAATCTTAATGGACGATATGATGAAAATAATGGTGGCCAAAGAAAAAGTAGAAGAAATTCAAAAGGGCCTCTCAGGAAAACTCACTTGCCTAGAAAAATAGTTTCGCTATTGTTACGTATATGTGATCAAATTGTTTGTGTGTAATTGGTTTCTAAGTGGAGTTACAATGGTCTACGTGTAAAAATTAGTACGTCGTCGGGACTCAAACCTGGATTCTTATAGTGATAGTACTTGCATTTTCATTCTTAGGATTAAATTTTGGATTATATTCACTGTTAGGCCTTTTTACCAATCTTTACAATGTTGTCCAGGGAAAGAAATTGTTTTGCTAAATATACAAACCTTGTAGGCTTTCTATCTTTTCTTGGTTGCTGAGTACGAGCCCTTGTCACTTAACAAAGAAAATTGGTGAGCTTGTACAGTGGAAACACAGACGAGTTGTAAAAGGTCACTCTTGTAGGATCTGAGCTAAGACCATTTTAATATTAAATTAGGAAAAGCAAAGTGGAAGTCAGTGTGTCTCTACTGGTAAGCTGAATAAAGACATATAAGACATTGTCTTTGGTAGTTTTGTTATAAAGATAGGTGAGAAGAGCAGTACGTATAATTAGGCTGGTTGGCTAATTTTTTTTTTACGGCGCACCAGCACAATGAGTCTATTTAGCGCCATACAAAAGGTTAAATTTTTCATTAGTAAAAAGTGGCAAAATGTTTTGTATCTACCAGCGACGTATATTTAGGACTAATACACTGTAATACCAGAGTGTCGTTCTTCATATATTTAGGACTTATACACTGTAACACCAGCGTGTCGTTCTTCATATATTTAGAACCAATACGTTGTAAAACCAGCGTATCGCTCATCATATATCTAGGACTGATACACTGTAACACCAGCGTGTCGTTCTTCATATATTTAGGACTGATCCACTGTAACACCAGCGTGTCGATATTTATATATTAGGACTGACACACGGTAACACCAGCGTGTCGTTCTTCATATACTTAGGACTGATACAATTTAACACCAGCATGTGGATCTTCATATCTTTATGACTTATACTCTGTAACACCAGTGTGTCGCTCTTCATATATTTAGGACTGATACACAGTAACAACAGCGTGTCGATATTCATATATTAGGACTGATGCACTGTGACACCAGCGTGTCGTTCTTCATATACTTAGGACTGATACACTGTAAAACAAGCGTATCGCTCATCATATATCTAGGACTCATACACTTTAACACCAGCGTGTCGCTCTTCATAAATTTAGGACTGATACACTGTAACACCAGCGTGTCGCTCTTCATATATTTAGAATTAATGCACTGTAACACCAGCGTGTCGTTCTTCATAGATTTAGGACTGATACACTGTAACACAAGTGTGTCGTTCTTTATATACCTAGGACTGATACACTGTAACACCAGTGTGTCGTTTTTCATATATTTAGTACTGATACACCGTAACACCAGTTTGTCATTCTTAGCCTTCTTATTATAAAAATTTGAGGAAAATAAGATTTACATCTTGTTTTCTGTTTATGAGGATATCATAGATGTTCGTTTAGCTTGGTAGTGGAAAACTTTAGATACTATAGGTCACCGTTCGAAGGGGGGGGTAATTCAAGAGGGTTAGAAAAGAGTCAATCTTTGAATTTAGATATCAATGAATACACTATGGTCCCATACATCATGTTCCCTGTTTTAATACATAATAAAATATGTGACATAAAATAATTAAAATGAACTGACGATTATCGCAAAGAAGATTTCATTCTCACATTATAGCTGCAGTAATTTCAGCAAGTCCCGTTTCCTGCGTATGAAAAATGAACCATGTTGGCGTTCGTAAATGTTCGCCTTTGGTGTACATACGTAACCTGGTCAAAAAGTTATTATGTGCTGAGAAAATAGTGCTAACAACAACATATTCCTAATTTAAGTCACCTCATTTATCATAGTATGTATTAATGTATTAGTTTGGATGTATTTCTTCTTAATATTAGTTTTCTTCTTCTTCTTCTTCTTCTTCTTCTTCTTCTTCTTCTTCTTCTTCTTCTTATTATTATTATTATTATTATTATTATTATTATTATTATTATTTTTAGTAGTAGTAGTAGTAGTAGTAGTAGTAGTAGTAGTAGTAGTATTGCCGTACGTTTAAAATGTTATATTATTAATGCATCTTTCACTTCATATATTTTCATATAGTTTTCTATCACATGTATTATTCATATTTTATCTGATCAGTATGTCTTAATGACGTTACTAAGTTTGTACGTCTTTCTTCTCATATATTAAAAAGTGTATTTTCTCTTTCTGGCCATTTTTTTATAGTTCGTTTCAATAGTCCTTATTTCGTTTAGTCATTCTGTCTAAAATTTCTTCAGCCGATTTTTTTTTTCTTCTTCTCTTTCTTGCCTGCATTTGCAGGTCTAATGTACTCTGCATTGGTACCTTCAGAGCTCCTTGGGCAATGTTCACTGATCACTTTTGTAAAGCCGTCTCTAAAGATGATCTTGCGGGTTCTATAGTGTAGAATCATACATTTAGTTTACAGATTGAACTATCCCTGAATACAATCTAAACACTACATTTTGTACTTCAAAACTGTCATTTATATCTGTTTATTTGAGGGCATCTACTTCAATAATTAACATTACGGACAGTGTCATGAACGCCTACATCATAAAAGTGTCAGCAAACTACAAACTCATTTGTAATTACTTTAATTAGTTTGTGTATCTTTCGTCTTAAAAAATGAAACAAAATATGCAACTCAAATAGCAAAACGTACAGAATTATCTAATAATGAAAATATTTTTAGCACTAAATTGTAATTCTGCTTGCAACAAAAGCATATATGTTTGCCCTCAGGAAATAGCTTTCATATGTGGCAATGGGCCAAACAAAATCTATTTGTGCAAACAAATTATATATATTTTATTTTCAAACTCGAACGAGAAAAGTTCCCTAAGTCAACTTATGTTTAACCAAGTTTGTCGAAGATAATTACGGCAGGAGCAGGCATGGCCGTGATAAATTTCGTAATGTGGCAGTGTAGCAAATAGATAAAATTATTAGATAAAATACAAAAATAAAACACAAATGACAAACCGGGATCTAAACTGCATTCCAGTGAGATGAATAACTTGAACAGATAATTACGTTGTGCATACAATATAACGATTAGAGGCGCGCGGTGTTACCGTTATACTGGTTTACCGCGTTATTTATTTCCTGTGTTCCGTACCACGGTACTTTTTCACTGTACCGGTTCTTCGGTAGTTTCTGTCAGTAAGGAAGGAACGGAATTTCCCCAAGAAATCTTGTTATAAAATTTAATAATATTAAAAGAATGCTTTCATCTCACGACAAAATAATTTTAAAAAGTTTTCCTCTTTTCTTTAAAAAAAGTATTAATTGTCAAAACTTAATTTAGAACATTAGAAATATAACTATTTGAAAATGTTCGGATTAAAACAAGAAAAAATGTCATTTTGTTTCGTTATTTACTTGCTTATGAAAAGGTGTTAAATCCCTATATTAACTCGCAAGATTAATACTCGCAGAGAATGTTTAGGAGAGAAGCATTGTTTTGTCTGAATTATATATAATTTCTCCAGTCAACTAAATATTTTGTCATTTGCTGTGTTAGTGTGTTTTATGCTTACTGGATCTCACTCACACACATCTTACTCCGTGTGTTAGCATCCCACCTCAAGTTTTTCTGCCTGCTATATCAATAGCGTCGGTGGAAATTTACAGCTTTCAGTGTCAACACTTCCTTGTATTATCAAAAAGCATTGTAATGTCTGCAAAATGACTTTCACAGATTGTCAGCTATAATTAACATACACACAGCAAATTAATCTACATTAGGTTTAATGCTCTGACCATTTAATTGTCGTATTTTGCGTAGGTTTCTGTCTGCACAATTTCGTATTTTTTATGACGATATCACAAGAACAACAATTAGTATCACGACAACAACTCCTATTACTGTCAGTACAACTACTACTACTACTACTACTACAGCTGCTTGGAAAACTTATCCATTTTGTAACCGTCATAAAGAACACCAAATTATAAAAAGATCCGCACACATGAGCAAACATATGTTTGTTCCATATTCATAACACATGTTCATCTCGACAAACGCGATGAATGAAACCAACCGACCATAGCAAAGCTCCATTTGTAACAAATATTTAAATATAAGAAACTGTTTAATTCCTAAATTCTATCCATACCTTGAAAAAAGATTCAAAATTTATGCCACAAATGGCGTTATGACGTTAAGATTTCAAACTACTAGAGTCTAATAAAACAGACTGAATGCATTCGTTTGTGTGATGTTTTTTTTATAAGTTAACATCAAAGATTTGTATTGAGTATTTGCTCATATTTGATATATTTCAGGATAGTGAACCTATGTCCTTCTTTCAAACAGCTTTCACTTAAACGCTCTAATAAGTAGATAAACAAAAATTAATTGAATAAACATTTAGAGACCTTGGAAGGGAGAAAAACATAAAAGCATTAGAACCTATTGAAATATTTTGTAAAACATGAATGCGTTAGATGTCTGTTAATATTAAAGTTGAGACGTGTCCTTAAGTGCAGATTGTTTTAAGGAAACGTGTATTGTTATATCAATGGAAAACTGATCTTAAAAAAAATCTCTAAAGGTTACACTTCAAGTTTTAAATGAAATGCGTGAATAAGAGTACTTGTAAAGGACCCATTTTGCTGTACTATAATCTATTGGAATTTTTTGTACAAAGAACACGTTAGAGTTTTTCTTAACACATACAATGACGTTTTATAAATTTTTTAAAAGAAATATACAAGTGCTTTAATAGATATGAACGACAACCACATATAAAACTAACTGGAAAATTAGAGTAATAGTTTAAAATATAAAATATGTCCAACCTTGGTAAAGTTGAAAGCTAGTGTAATACTTCTCCGATGGTGGCAACACTGTAATATTTGCGAATACAAGTAAGCATTAACTAAGACACGAGGCAAAACACGAATCAAAACTTGACTATACCAAAACAAGCATGTCCAAAAATTAAAAACCAATCAGAAAAAATGTGCAACAGTGCCGTAATAACATGAAAATACAACCAAGTCACTTTCATGCTCACATATGCATGCTAACACGCAAAGGAATGTTCGATTGTCTAAATATTGTTTAAATAGTTCTGTCAAAAATAGGTACAAACTAGTTTTAAAATGGCATGAAAATTGAAAACTAGGTGCAATGGCCTTAACATTGATTTAAATCATTTAGATTTTAATGCAAAAAGCCATCTTAATTGCATTTCTCTAACGAGAGAGATATTTGCTTAATCATGACAAGAAATATTGCCATTTAGGATCATTGTCATTTAGGACCTAACATATATCATAAAGAGTATTTTAGTAAGTAACGACAACAAAATTTTCATTTGTCGCTGTAGCGTTATACTTGATGTCTAAGCGATACCATTTTTATTTAGGTCTAACAAGAACATGAGATGGATGTGGTTTAAAGGTTTCATGGTTATCGTATGGGACGATTAGAAGGACAAGCGATGAACGTGTGAACAGACGAAGGACGAATAAACTAGTCATTCCAAAAACGTCAAAACTATATGTGCCTTGCGCTTAAGCTGTGGTGGTGAAAATAAATTTAAAAAACAAATTTGCGCAAAAATGCCATATAATCAAAGAAATAAGAATTCTTGACACATTTACCTTTCTTGGCGAAGGTTATTTATTGATAGCTGACGCGTGACAAAATTTCTATGAATTGTAGTCTCCATCAACACGAGAACATTAGCTCTTTAGTAGATGTAAAATAGAGCTCGCTAAACATTAATAAGGTAGTAAATCTATATAATCGTTCGATGGCAACTAAATTATAACAAATGTATGCTTCTGGAGTCAGGCATCAACGTCCGGAATTAAGACATAAAATATTGAGAAAATCCAAACCTCCGATAAGATAAGAATTAATTATTTTAAACTCTTAATACTTGTCAACACAGTTACAAATGCTGAAGAGAGAAACTGTATATGGCAACAAAGTCCTTATTTTGCTACTTCTCGTGTGACCTTTGACGCGTGGCTATTTACTAGCATCTTTGTTTAAAATGTCTATCTAATTATATGTATTCGAAAAGGAATGTCATAGACAAAAATATAAAAAAAAATACTTCACAGTTGAACTGACATTTAAATACAATTAAGGCGACTTGGCTAAATTTACAGGGTTATTGTAATGTCACCCCCCCCAAAAAAAAAAAAGGACTATGAATAGGCATCCGAGTTTATAAGCAACGAAGGAATGTTCACATCTACCACTATGCTTTACATTTTCTTAGAAATGTATGTATGATCGAGGGGATATGGGGTTTTGTCCGCGCAGCGAAGGCGATTGGTACATACCCCGCGGACCTATATTTGAATCTCAGTAAGAACGAATTACAAATTATCTGACCTGTATAATATTTCTCGACATGTAATGCCATTACATTACTACGCATCCTCATGTAGGATCCAGCGGTAATACTTTCCACTCTGGTGCATATTCTCACCCGTCTGTCTCTCCCTCTCATATATATATATATATATATATATATATATATATATATATATATATATATATATATATATATATATATATATATATATATATATATAAGCACACACACACAACGTATGTTCTGAATTTCATCATTTCCTTTTTAGCTTCATCTTTGTTTCATGTCGTTCTGGGGTACCTAAACTTACTTGGCATTGTATAGCCGGAATTGTACATTCATACGTATCAAGTCAAAATCCACATTCATACCTATCTAGTCTAGCGAACAGGCGTAGGTAGTACTCGCCTTAAGTTTAGATAATTCGCGTATTCATAGCTTGTATAAGATTGTGGAATTAAAAAAAAATAAATCAAGAAAAACTGATAGTTATATCAGTTCGTAGAATTCAAATTTAAGCACATTATCGAACTCTCTCATACCTGGTACTTGTCTTAATGGTCGTCAAAACATCCGGTAAACTATTGAGATAAACCTAGTGATGCAAGTCAAAGAGAAGTACTCGATGTGCTTTTCGACGGAAGTTAAGGACGATAAACTGCGTTAACATGGATAATTAATAAAGTATATCTCCTTTTTACGGTCTTTTAAATGTTATTAATTTTCTTTGTTTTATTATAGAGCAGTGGTCCCCAACCTTTTAGTCGCCGCGGACCGGTCAACGTTTGATAATTTTACCGCGGCCCGCTGAGAGGGGGCGGGGACGTTGATTGTTTATATTTTAGATTGTTCTGATTTATTAATTTTAATGTAATTGTATTTAAACATGCCTTCAAAATAAAATACAGTTACACCAAAAATGAATATAAATAAATATAAATAAAAATGGATATAAAGTGAACATAAATCCAAGAGAAATACACAACAGTAAATAAAATGGAAATAATTTAATGTACCTTGTGCGGCCCGGTACCATTTGATCCACGGACAGGTACCGGTCCGTGGCCCAGGGGTTGGGGACTGTTATAGAATGTTTAATTTGAAGAAGCTTGAAACGGAATACTCCCTCGGCTACACTGTCCTGGGTCTAGCCATATCGGGTTCTTTAGGATAGGTCTTGTATTTGGAGTGATAATCTGTCTGTTGATTCGCACTCTAGACTGTGACAGATTTCTACCTCAGCGGGACACCGTCTTATTCCTGGCTTCATTTTTTGTCGCCGACTTGGTCAGAGTCGCCGATTGGCCGCCAACTTGGTCGCAGTCACCAAGTGGTAGCCGACTTGTTGCAGGGTCGCCGACAGGTCGCATTCTTGTTCGCCGAAATATCATAAGTCTCATTGTGTCGATCGGACAACGATGCAACTAGGCGACAAAGTCGGTGATTCTGCGACCAAGTCGGTCACCAGAAAAGAAAAAGTGAATTTTTTATGTGCAGATATTTATTAAGAAATGTATTTAACGGAATGATAAAATAGCTCTTTATATATGTTCCCAATCACTTTGGAAGGTGAGCTACACTTAGGCAATGGGGTTCCTATTTATGCAAACAAAAATGTTCCCAGCAATTCATAGGTCTACATGGGATCTTTACGATTTTGAACGTATCTGGACAGAAATAACATTTACTGGGAAAAAATGCAAGCTGCAGTAATATACTGACCGCCAAAATGCAACTTAGCCATTTTGAGCATCCTAAAACAGGCATAGGGAGAACACAATCCACTAATCTTGACTAAACAATTGTAATGGAAGATTTAAATGAAACTTTTCTCCTTCCAAATAGCAAAAGTTCACTACAATTTCAGTCACATAATCTTATATCAGTTAGAATCAATCCCAACAAATATTACGGAGTATGCTGGGATGCTGATTGCTCTTTCTGGTGTCAAACCGCTATCTCGTCTACTCTGCTGATGGTTGGGTCAAATTTTGCGCTGAAGATGCTTTGTTTTAAACTTAGTTTTGCTAAATCGGTATCATCTGAAATATAAATATGGTCATCTGACCACAAGCATCATATTCTGCAAACTCAATGCTCATATTCATTGCTTGGAACAGTGTAATTAGTGATATCAATATCAGTTTTGAGACTTTTTGTAGATATAATACAGGATACAGTAAAAAATGCACAAAACAAAATATACTATTCACAATAAGACTTCACTTCACATGGTATGCATAATGAAATTTAAATAAAAAAATCTATTAGGCAGAGAATTCTACTAAATAATGAAGCAAAACAGAAACCTAGCTATTACCCAGGGTAGGAAAATTAAATGTAATCAGTACAGTATGCTGAGAAACTTAAAATAAAATCTCCTGAACCTTTGATTGTAAATGACATACTTATAATTGATAGCAAATAAAAGGCAAACATATATAGATTTCTTTTGAGAACAATCAATTATAAAAACAGAAAGTTTATCTCAAATTCCTAAACCAGTCCTAGGAGATTGATCTTTACTTTTGAATATTACTATACCTGGGGATAATGTTCATGTTTTAATAGGCTTTTGTCTAAAAAAAGCATGTGGCCCTGACTTACTGCACTGTACATTGGTTACACAATTGCAAAATCATTTAAGAATCCAATGAGCTACATATTTAGCATAAATGTATATATTTCAGTGCTTTCATTTCATTGGAAATTAGGAAATGTAGTGCACATACATAAGATAGAATACAAGACTGATGTCAATATATTAATATATTGTTGTGTTTGTATATATATATATATATATATATATATATATATATATATATATATATATATATATATATATATATATATATATATATATATATATACACATACATAGCAACAGTGTACTGCATGCTATAAATTCACAGTCAATTTAACAATGTAAATACGAATTAAAGAATTTTAAAACAAATTTCCAGGTTTTTTTCCAGGATTTTCCTGATTAAAATTTATTATTTTAAGAATCATATACAATCTTCAAAAGATGAATTAAAAACATGTTTTGGTATATAGCACCAGTACTTTAAAATCAAAGTGATTTCTGTTTTGAGACTCCCATAATATCTGGATCAGATACATCGACCATATTCTAAAACACAAGATGTCTCACAACAAAACAAGTATACCTATCAAAATTCCAATAAATTTGCATGTAACCCAATTTAATTTCCACATTCTTAATGTTGACATTTCTCAGCTTAACTGTGCATGTTGGTTTGAAGAAAGTCTTGTCAGCACTGTTTGTCTTAAATTTTGGAGAAAAAGCCTTTACAAATTATATTCGTCAGATAAAAAGTCTGCCTTTATAGATCCTGTGAAATATGTACATAAATTTAATTCTGATCAATACTTATACTTATAAAATAATTACGATCCTCATGAAACAAATAACAGAACTGTATATTCTGAACCTCCTGAAACGAATAACAAAACTATATTTTATCCACTTTTCGTAACTATTGTGTAAAAACTCAAAACAGTGCATGAATACATAAAGTAGTTCCATTCTGCTAATGCAAACTATTGACTTAGAATTTTCTGCATCAAATGATGCAATTTTAAAAAACACAAGTGCTCATAACCAAGCCTTGGTAAAGATTATTTTTAATTATGCATTGACCAAAAGATTTTGCACACACACCAGTAATGAGCACATACCCTGATCTGTATCCTGAAATTATAATATCATCATAAACCCTGATGCAGCAATAATACTACATGAATAATACATTATGATTCACTAAAGCATATATATATATATATATATATATATATATATATATATATATATATATATATATATATATATATATATACAATAAAGTGCTTTATATATATATATATATATATATATATATATATATATATATATATATATATATATATATATATATATATATATATATATATATATATATATAAAGCACTTTATTGCATCTCTTTTAATTAATCCCTGACACACATGATCCCTTGGTTGATCCAGTATGCTTGAAAGGGTTGTTATTCACCATATGATTTTATTCTTTATATATATATATATATATATATATATATATATATATATATATATATATAATTGAAAAATTAACATTAATTCTATACAAGTAATTATAGATGTAATAAAGGCTCTAGTACCCTTTACCCTTTGAATGTCTTCTGACCTTTGCCATTATGTGTTAAAGATAAATTCAAGGTAAATAGTGGCCATTTTTTAATTATCCTCATGTCTACTGTTGTTTTAATACCTACATGATGATGATTTGGTGACATGTCATCACTAATAGCAATGTATGGAATAGCTAAAATGACATAGAAACATTTTAGGAATTAAATTAAAACATTCTAAAAGTGTTGTTATTTACGAGAGGGCAAAACATAATGAAGTGTTTACTTTATTCCCATCTTTCATTATGAGTATCAATGCTTGATGTTCATTCACCCATCGTATACCATTTTGGAAAGTATTGCTACAATTACTTTCAAGTTTCTTTCAGAGAACTGATTTTATTCTACTTAAACTAAAAAGAGACAAGCATATTCTGACTGACTCAACATGTGTAATAAAATCTTACACAATATTAACATTATCTGCAATGACAAGGAATCAAAAAGTGATCCAAACAACAACAGTCACCATTCGTATGAGAGGTAAAACTATCACTTTTATGTGGAAAAGAGTAGCTTTAAATTAACAGCCTTCCAGAACCTTTATAAGGGGTCAATAAATAATTTCCTCATTAGGAACTCAAATTAACTCTTTAGAAGAAAAATAATTTAAAATGTTTATACAAGGAATTACTTATTTTTTTTTCTGGGAAACTATATAAGGAATTACTTTTTTTATTTATCTGGAAAACTACAAGAAATAGCCTCTTCATCGCAGTCCTCATAAAGCTTCATATTAGGGTTGTCAAGATCGCCTCTGTTGGCATGGTTCTTGGCATTTGGGTTGTCAGATGGTGGACCAAAATCCTTTACACAGGCACAGCGGGGTTGTTTCTGACCTGGCTGGAAGTACTGCCTTGGCCTACCAATCCATTCCCTCTTCACACCACCACTAGAGGTAAAAGCCAGACAATACTAATTCAGGTTTATCAATATGATATATAAAACGGGTCACATTTATATTCATATTATGTTGTGAAGTAACCTATTATCCCATTATTGATTATATATATATATATATATATATATATATATATATATATATATATATATATATATATATATATATATATATATATATAATCAAAAATAGGATATTAGTTTATATCACAACATAATATAAATATAAATGTGACCCTTTTGAAGAACTACACCTCTCCCTCAATAACATAACAGGGTCCAAAAACACAAACTGCAATTACTAGGCAAAAGCACCAGTTACTGAATGACATCTAACATGTTAAGAAGGTGATGCCATACCATCTGGACATCGATAACTGAGGGGTGGGTGGTGGCTGTTGAATGGTCTAATACTTGTTTTCTAATCACCTTGAGAATAATTTTCAATAAAATGCTTTTCTAATGAAGTTGTTTGCTTTTTGTAAAAATTACCTTTTTTTTCAAGACAACCAAGATCATTTCAAGCAGGTATATATATATATATATATATATATATATATATATATATATATATATATATATATATATATATATATATATATATATATATATACACACACATGGAAAAACAATGTGTATTACATCAATGCTTTATACATGTGAATGTTAATATATTCAATTTTATTGCTGATTCACAACAAAATCAGAATTTCTTTGTCAAAAGCATGGGATAGTAAATTCAAAAATTAACTGTCAATGTCTAAACCCATTTTTAAAACATTCTTCTACATTCCATGATTTCATTCAAAGCAATAGTAAAATTTCTGCTCATCTGTTAACATATCTGTAAATGTCATTATGGATACTTTAAATTCTCAACGAAATTTGGAACTCATTTATCCGTAATGAAATGTATCTGAGAAACAAAGCTTTTAATGAACCATACTGCGTTGATTCTCTCTTATGAATTAGTTGGATAAACCACTTAAATACTTTAATTATGTCATCTACATAATATTATTTATAATAAATCTGAAATAAATTGAAATAAGTAGGCCTGACACACTGCTGTGACCACTAGCTCTTAATTGGGGAAAAATTTTCATGCATTTCAACAAATATTTAAGTCAATCATCTCTATCAGATTTGATATTAAAGACATAATTAACATCATAATACAAAGCAGATTTAATTTAATTGACTGTAAGAATAAAACAAACATTTCTGCAAAGTACAATATCAAAACATAATAAGCACTTAATAGACATTGCTGTGATGATAGACTGACACTATTCACATTTGAATGTAGAGGATATATTGCATTCACAATGATTACACCGAAACTGAATTAAACAAAATAATGAAATCACAAATTTCATTTGACAGAACTTATTTATTTGGCATATATTTCTTAAAATCCTGCCAAAAAAAGTCATTTAATGACATTTGCATGGATCAAAATAGTGCCTAATATTGTTATTTAGTGTACTGAGAATTTTGTAAAGAAAATTTGAAAAATACATAACTTCTTATGTTTATTCATATTTGTGGGCACTTACTGTCATTATCAACAACAAAAAAAGAGATCTATAAAAGATTCATTTACCAGTTTTGATAGGGGCCCCAAATGGCCGAGTGGTCTAAAGAGCTGTTCGTTACGGATCACTGCCATCTCACCTCTGTCTGCGTGGGTTCAAGTCTAGGATTCGGCGAATGTGGATATGTGAGAAAGCTGGCCAGGAGCTTCTCGTGGGTTGGTGGTTCTTTCCGGTGATTTCCCAGTTTCTTCCTCCACCATTAATACTGGCCGCCATAAATAGCCTATCGTGTGCTGAAAAACGACGTTGAGCCCAACAACAACAACAACAACAACCAGTTTTGACTGAGATTTTCTTCATATGAAACAGATAGGGGCCTATTATTTTTGTATTTTTTTGGAGATAAAAAGTTGATCTATGCCTGAATGCATGCTATATGCAGATTTGTGAAATATCCATGTGCAAGTTATAGTGATGCACCTAGACACCTAATTTTACTTAACTCTACCATAAGAAAAACAAGGCAATTTTCTATCAATTAAAGTCAACACTTGATTGGTAATATTGTCTAAAAATGGAGTAATTCAAAATGTTATATAAGAAAGATGCAACAAATAAAGGTATGAAAATGTTATTTAGTTTTCATCTAAAAACAGATAAAAGGTGAGGAGATAGCATTGGTTCTAAATAATTATGAATGGTTCTAAATAATTATGAATAACATGGTGTTCAGATATTTTCCCTCAATTTTTGATTTTTGAAAATTTCTTTACCTTTAATCAGAAGTAACTATTTTGATGACATTGATTTTAAGCTTTCACTTTCAAGACATGTAGAACATGATATCATGTGATCTTCACTGTCACATGTTATATCACATCATCTGATTAGTCAATCAAACAACCTTCCATTCTTAGGAAAGGCTCACTTTGGCATTAAATGGAAAACTCACTTATTCACCAGACCAAGTTTGCAGAGATTGTATGAAGCCATATCAAATGATGGTTGAATAAGTGTAAGGAACACCTAACAAATCAGAGATTGTATCGAGTCATAAGACATAGAACAATATTTTCCTAAAGAAATTCAATTAACACAGACTTCAATGTGTGGCAAAACCGATACTAAAGCCAAACACTCTTTCATGATTGTGGAGTAATACCTCTAATGCCTGTCAATCTTATTATTAAGGTATAATATTTTTCAGAAATAAAAATTAAGGATTACACGTTATCACCTTAAGCGAAAAGTATTCCAATAAAGATATTTAATTCTGGATTAATAGTTTATATATATATATATATATATATATATATATATATATATATATATATATATATATATATATATATATATATATATATATATGTTCTATTACATACATACATATATATTACACTACTTAAAAAAACCTCAGGTCTCGTCAATATATAGAAACAAATTACTAGACCAAAACTGGAGAACCATCACAATGCATAGTTTTATACATCTATTATACCTAACACCTTTTATCTTTCTTGTACGCAAATAAAGAAAATAGATAAAAATGTAATGCAAATTAAGATGTCTAAATCTGTCATTTCTAAAACAAACACGATATAGCATGATGAAAATAATACAGCATACGCATAACACACACAATACATTAGATCGATCATTAGTCAAGGTCATGTAAATTTAGGTACAATCATATTGAAATCATTTGCAAGTCCGACCTAGTGTCTGATGAAGGAAGCAGGTATCATAAAGAAATGTAACAGGAAGGAAAACAATGTGATCAGCTACAGGGACCTTGTGAATATGACCCACCATAACATAACAAAATACAAACAGCAAAGACCAACCCGTAAATAATAATAATAATAATAAATACTTAGTTTCACCAAATTCTGTTTGATCTTTTTACAGAAAAACAAAAAACACCTGCATTATGGGGAATACAGAAACTCCTTAAAGCCTTGCAACTTTTTGGATTGAGTGAGAGTGTCATTTAAAGGTCAACAGCCTAACATTGGTAAAATATGGAAAATTGCCCACAAATAAAACAACCATACAGCTCACCGTTCATAAAAAATAACTTTGATAAACTGTCCAGCTATTGTGGAACATAATCAGTGGATTATTGAACGGTATGACTAAAATGCACAATAAAATAGTGGAAGCCAATGTAAATAAAATATGTAACAGAAAAATGAAACACAATGGAAATAAAATAAGTAATGGAAATATTTTTTGTTTTTAATTTTTATTTATAAAAGTCAAAATAAGTTTTTAATCTGTTTGGACTGTACAGCACAAAAAAATAATTCATTTTCAAGCAAATGATAAATTGAATGAAAAGTATGCAATAGTTCATACAAATGGTAACTATCACATTAAATAAAGTTCAATGCTGAATTTTTGATAGTATAAAACTTTAAATGGAAACAAAGCATGCAGTGTAATTTTTTTTTTTTGTTAATGATTTGTTTAATTAATGAAGTTTAACAAAGGATTTTATCATTAGATGCATGTTCTAAGCATTTTGCATAATGTAGTACGCAATCATGAAAGTTCAAAATTGAGTTTCTTAAAAAAAATGTTATTTTCAACATTCAGTTTAATTGTATTTCATTTTAGGGTATGTTTGTGTTGTTGTTTTTTGGGGTAAGTTTGTGTTGTTTGTGCTTCTAGGTATGTTTTGTTGTTGTTTGTGCTTTTGGGTATGTTTGTATTGAAGTATCATCTTCTTGTACAGTATTTAAAAAATTTAAATTGCAGATATCTGCACATGTTAAACATATACTCTTTGACATATGATTATAAACAAACTTAACAAACAAACTTTGCTATCAAAACTGGGGGCCAAATAAAACATGGGGGTCTCTGAAGTGCAAATGAGGGTAAAGGGAAACATTGCATCTGTATAGCATTACAGACTAGCACCTGCAATATAAAATTGATAATGCACTGCAGCCACTCTGGCAGCTGTCACTTACCTTAAATTTGAGCACCAAAGTCTCCTTTCAACCCCTGGCCTGTATTCAGAATTACATCCTGGATAAAGTTTTCTGTCATTATCTTGAAGCTTTTGTTTAATCTTTGCCTCTTCCAGCTCCCTCTGGAAATTCTTCAATGCCTCTGTGGGTTGACCTGTCTCATCATAAAATGTTCCCACAACAACACCTGAAATTAGTTTTTCTCATTAACTTGTGATACAACTTGTACTATGGTAGTGGTGAAGATCTGCACCTGTGACCTCCTGCATCTGTGGTGGATGTTCTAACCACTTAAGCCAAAATGAGTGCTCTTTCCTGTCTGAAGATCACCTTAATTAGACTGAAGATCACCTTAATTAAAAAAAATTTGTGACAATTTTAATCAAATAGAGAAAATGAAAACAAAGTTACTTTTTTAAAAATTTATGTTGTTGAGTTCTTTAAAGAACATTATTACTACATTTTTTTGCTAATTTCAATTGCATTTGATTTTCTTACAGAATTTGGTATATTCTTGGATGAGAAAAATAATATCACATAATTGGCAATTAATCTTCAGATGAAGATTATTTCATGGAAACTGTTGCATGATGTTAAATATTATACTTTATACCATTTCCCATACATCTATGTATATGTGCAGGTCTCTTTTCAGTATATGTACATCTCTGAAAATCTTGGTAAATATACTGTCAAAAGTACTGTCCAGGAAAAGACCAGAAAGTCTAAATATTGCAGTGGAATATAGATTAAATATGTTTTGAATATGGAAATAATCTCTGAGTGCAGAGATCATATCTTGAAATTTTACCAATGTGGGTGTAATCTTTCTTGTAAAACTCCACCCATTCTACAAGTCCCAGTACATCAGTCCAAGAGAGTCCAGATACATCATCTGTAAGTCCTTGGCTTGTAAAATCCCCTGACACAAAAGCTCTAGATGCATCTTTTCCTGGAAAAAAATTAGTTCTGTATTACCATAATAAATAAATATTGTGTCATGAAACAACTACAAACTCAGTCAAGTTGATGAAATAAAAAACCATACCCGATATATTGTAAGGAACTGAATATAGGTAAATAAAAACGATGAGCTTGGGTTCAAGTCCAATCCAACAAAGCTCAAAAAGATGGTTAGTCACATCTTTTGTCCTATTTTAATACTAAGTTCTAAAAGGTCATCTTCTTGCCATGGTGCAAGTCTGGCAAAAGTGGTCTCCCTTTTGATTCTGGGATTAGTATAAAATCCAGTCACTTCATCAGCAGGTATTGCAGCAGATGTGCACATTGTTCCAGAAATCAAAATGTGGAGGGGGGGGGAAGAAGGGCATGAGGTGTACCACTGCTGGTGTCACATGATAATGTGCTGTATTTACTTGCTTAAAAGTCAAATTTAGCTGATAGCACCAAAAATCTTGATAAGCCATAGCATAATGTACTGTCTATTAGGATCTATACTGTTTATTCTACTGATTACTGCCAACAATGGCAATGGCAGCTCTGGGTCTTTGCAGTTGGACTCATCTCATAAGTGAGTATATATGGTATACACATTTCAATAGTGGAATCATATTAATAAATTATTACATCAAGATTAGCAATTAGCTAAAAAAGAAATGTTGATGTTTCACTGACATGCAGCAGATACCTAGGTACCAAGAAAAATTAACAGAGTAAAGTATATTCAACAGAGAATGCATATTTTACCAACTTATGTGTACATTTTAAAAAAAAATGACTTACACGCTTTTTTCTTTTTTCAAAGAAGATACTTTTATACACTAGCAACATAGGTGCCATTACATCCTGTTACTGCATTACTGGTTAGAGAACCCCTCCAAAATTTCAGTACTAATAAATTTTCAGTGGATTTTACTCCTTTGGAAATCTACATGTGGTGAGGCAGTGAATGATTTTCATTACCAATCAATAAAGCTACCAAAGAGTTGGGTATTCCAAAGTGACTTCTGATGGGAGGTGTTCTAAAGAGTTATGTTCTAATGCCATTGTAACAGAAAAATAGTGATTGCTGCAAATATGACATCAAATAAAATCAAACTTTAGGAAATGTTGTGAAAAGGGAACATGTTTAATACAAATTTGCAAAATTCATAACATTAACATCTTTGTATGAATGAGTTATAGTAGATCCATGAAATAATTAGGTATTAGATGACCTATTTGTACTTAACCCCATCTGCCCATTGTATGCACCTGTCTATAGAGCACTGTCTTTGAATTTGAAGGATGGCTAGGTTCATTTTTGAAGTTAACCCCAATAACCACAAATTTTTTTATTGTGTGCCCATGGTCCAGAAAGCACCTGCTTTGAATCTGAAAAATGGTTGGGTTCATTTTACAATTAACTACAATCCTCATACATTTATATTGTGTGCCCCTCTCCCTCTCTAGAAAACACCTTTCATGCATTTGAAAGATGTTTGGGTTCAACCCAAACCTCAGTCTCCATGAATTTACACAGTACAGAAAGCAGCTTTCATGCATCTGAAGGGACGATATTGTTCGTTAACTAGTCTTTATACAACAGATCAAAGAACACAATCTAAAACAAATCATAGGGGCCCCGAGTGGCTTAGTGGTCTAAAGTGCTCTCCGTTACAGATTAATGCCATGTCACCTCGTCTGCATGGGTTTGAGTCTAAGATTCTGCAAATGTGGATATGTGAGAAAGCTTGCAAGTAGTTTCTTATGGGTCGGTGGTTCATTCTGCAGATTTTGCAGTCTTCCTCCACCATTAATACTGGCCACCATGTATAGAGTGCTGATAAATGGTGTTAAGGCCCAGAACAGCAAAACAAATCACGAGTTGATAATAAACCCATAATGGGCACCACAAAGAAAATATAAAAAAAGTATGTTGAAAGCTTGTCATGTAACTGATTCCAATGGGATTATTTCAGTTATGAAGCAATCAGTTTATTGACATTTAACCTGGTATAAATATGTGAATGAAATGTACCTAAAAAAGGATTGGAACTAGATGTGGTATGAATGCCATTGGATGACTTACTTGCATACATGTAAGAAAATCTGAGGTTTTCTTTTTAATATTAACACAGTATTTCTTTCAAGATGCTAATCTTGAAAGCTTCGCGAACTTCTTGAGTTTATGTTTTCATACAGGTCATTCAGATGTAATGAATTATGACAGTGTCTTGAAATGATGTTGTAGGAGGCACGATGCTGTAATAAGATAGTACAGGATCCTCACCAGACACATACCATTAGGTTCTCTGTAGGATTTTAAAAGAGCTCCCAATGTACACAAGCAGACTGACTGCTCGCTGTTCATTTATGGTTTCTTGAATAGTCTTTTTCAATAAAAACTATGTCATCTGTGTCCAATATTTACCATGTCTATCTATAACATTTCTAAGACAAACTGAACAAATAAATATGAGCAAATCGTGTATACATGTGCAACTCCAAAATACATGAAATTTTTGTGACTAACAAAGAAGTTGAACTACATTACAAGACATAGATTGGTCCAAGCAAATGTGGACAAACTTTGTGTTTTATTGGTGACCAACTGGCTTCAATCAGGAAAGCATTTACAAATTCACAATCATTTAGGACTTGATTATAATAACCTAGGATAAAATATCGGGGTTTGTTTGGCTGCCATTCATATTATAATCAATTCGACAAAACTGGAAGATATAGTGCTGCTGATGCCAATTGTTAAAGGTAAATGGACATACTTTTATTGCATTTTACACACAATTATTTGTTAAAATCTGCAAAATGGTTAAAAATTTGGGTGTTTTATTTAATGTATATGTGCATTCAGTGACTTTAACAGTTAAGAAAAAATATATTGTGAAGTTAAAGGTATAATAAATCATAAAATAATAATCTTTATTCGGTTTAATATATGAAATATGGTCATAAAATTTAAGAAAAAGACACTTATAAAACGGAGGTCTCTGAAATGTTTAATCACGTATTTGGATGCCAATTTGTTTATCTGGTATGAAAAAAATCACTTAGGTGGGAGTCATCCATTTTCATATAATAGGTGGGAGGAAAAATTCAGACTTGCCAGTCCTGCTTCAGAAACCTGCTTAGTGAGAAAATGTGTTGATCAGTTAGCTGTACAGATATTTACAATGACAGAATTCAGTGGTTGAAAGACCACCTGTTGTATATACTGCCATTATAAGAGTACATCTTGTTATATGTTATTAAATTGCTTAGTGTGTTAGTTTTAAATTCTTTTATTTTATTTTATTCTTGTTTCATTACATTTTATTGTAGTGATAACTTTTATTGGATTTGAATCTCTTTTTGGAAAATTCACTCGACCTGATTAGAATGTAACAGTTGATTTAACACTATATTTAGTTCACCCTGGTTGACACGCTTGTAAAAACTGAATAGAATAATTAGCTATTACTAAGGTCATGTTCGGCCAACGTGTTACCCATGTTGTAAACAGTTTTTATATTATTCATTTCTAGTGTGAGAATCCAATTTTTTAGACAGTTATTATAGCCTACATGATAAATAGCATTTTTTATTGCGATGTTCAAATTAGAAATCACATATTCTGTCATGTGATCCACTATGTCATCAAAAATCACAGCTTAAAACAGCCATTTTCTATCAAATTTTTCAGTCAAATTGTTAAATCATTAGAGTCCAAGGTGTTTTAAATTGTTGATGCCAGTTTGTTTTGAAGTTCATCTAGTTTTGGGGATTTAATAATTCATATTCTCTGGAAAAAAACAAGTGCTTTTCTTTATAAAACTTCTGGGATAAAGATATTTAGTGGAAATTTATTCTGCAATTTTAAACAAACATTATAAATTGTGTTTTCATGAGAAACTGTTGCCATCAGAATAACGACCTTGTTTGATGTCATCGCCTTCCATATTGGAACTTCATCAAGATTCAAACCTGGGTTCAAATTAGAACTTTCAGTGATATGATTTATATTATTCAATTCTAGGATTAATTTTTGGACTATATTCACATAAGTCCTATTTCATATTTTTACTTTGCTTTCTAGGGGAATACATTATTTTGTTAAAATTTGTAAAGCTTGTTTGTTTTACTCTTTTCTTTTGTTACTTTTGTACAAACCTACATGTAACAGTGTACATCAAATAACAATATACAATAGCTGGGTGGCAAGT